>VKKT01001367.1:53021-63647 GCA_008038995.1 Haliotis laevigata | reverse complement strand
AGCAAATGCAATCAACCTACATCATTCTCACCCTGTTAAATGTATCAGTATTTATCAGAATTTCATACTCAGCTACTTGGCAATATACAACCTACACAGTTTGCCTTTCCAGACGCTGAAAGGCATTCGACTGCGTAAGCCCCAAACTACCGGGTACCCATTCACTGCTGGGGGAACGGAATCATGTTCTTCCGTTCAGTAATATGCTTTGTATTAGTTTCTGATTAGAGAAATTATACTGGGTGTTCAAATATTTGTGGTGCTCTTTACTTGTGGTACCCTTAAGCTCCAAACATCACTAACGTGTACTATATTTCGGACAGTAGCATACAATCAGCCTAAAGTTCAGTGCGTCATAAAGCAGTCGCGTGTTATCTCGAGTTGACCTAACGCTTAGCTACAAAGAAACCTGACAACGAAACCGCAAGGGCCTGCTCAGAACCTAGCAAGTTTGCCAGGGGAAACTATTTTTCGATTTAATAACATTCAGAGCTGGAGCTTCTCTTAAATACGGAAAGAAAGAATATTTTGCGGACTTGGTTGTTGCTTTTACCTGACATAATACAGTCCGACAGTGTTGCATTGTGGGATGTCTTCTTGTCCTTGCACTTTTCAAGGACATCCTTGCTGAAGTATTTCTTCATCAAAGACTTGCAGTTCTTAGCCTTGGACACGTGGTCGTACATTGCCTCCAGACTATCTGGGTTCCTGAAACACCGAAACGTGACAGTCAGGGTCACTGGAATGGCTAAGCTATTTAGGAATCATATTAGCAAACGACTGAAAGTTGTTTTACGCCGTAACATCTATTTAAGCTGCATCACGGCAGCATTAGATTCGACCAGCAGTAGACGGCACGAACAACTGAGCCAGCCAACAAACTCTCACCATGTCAGTTCCTTCTCCAGTTTCAGGATCTCCTTCACGCCGTTGTACATTTCAGTAACGGCTTGCGCCTCCGTCAGACCAAGACGACGTTTGTTGGAGATGTCGTAGACGCCACCCTCGCTCTCAGTGTGCTCGCCGTGGATGCCTGAAAAATCAGAGGTTTTAATTTATTATGGAAAAAAAAACAACATAGTGAGTGAGTGAGTTTAGTTTTACGCAGCACTCAGCAATATTCCAGATATATGGTGGCGGTCTGTAAATAATCTGGGCCATACAATCCAGTGATCAACAGCATGAGCATCGATCTGCGCAACTGGGAACCGATGACATATGTGTCAACCATGCCAACGAGCTTGACCACCCGATCCCGTTAGTCGCCTCTTACGACAAGCATTGGTTACTGAAGATCAGTTCTAACCCTGATCTTCACGGGTTCAATAGTTATTAAGAATGTGGGGTTCCTTATCTTGTTTTGAGCAGTGTACATAATATATCATTGGTAAGGGAACGATATCAATTCAGCTTTGCAATCTTTCATCAAGGGGTTTATCAGACAATCTAAAATAGCCTTGATCATCGAGGATGGTATCAGATATTCGATTCTGTATGTTTCTCACCCCTGGCCTGAAGGTTGTATTTGTCACAGATCTCCTTGAAGTCGGGCTTGGCAGCGACGGCTGGGATCTTGATATGCACAGATGCTCTGAGAGTGGTTCCTAGGTTGCTGGGACAGAACGTCAGGAATCCAAGATGTTCGTTCCGGGCGAATTTCAGCGTCTGTTCCATGGATTTGACAGCCTGGAAATGAATGGTTATTGTGAAAGGAGATGTACATTACATAATCGTGTCACCATCACTGCTATTCTGACATGGTAGTCCATGCGTTCGGTAGCCTAGTGGTTCAAGTTTTCGTTCGCCTCGCCGATCACGGTTTCGGCTGCTCATCATGTTTTAACCCTTTTATGTTTCCCCTGCCCCGATATAGCGGGAATATTGCTAAAGGTGACGGTAACCATATTCACTCACTCACTCTCACTCAATCACTTTGACACGAGCCTAGTTTCCTTATGGTAGTGGTGTTATCACAATCATTGTAAGTCAAAACTCACTCTGTAATAACCCGTTGTGGTAGTGGTCATAGAGTTCAAGGTTGACGTGGACAGGCTAAATACGTTTATATCACCTTCTGATGGTTCTCAATGACACTGATTGACAGCGTCAGTTGTATATATCTATATGTATGTTATTGTTGGTGTGGTGATATTTGGTTGTCTGGTGATAAAACCATAAAGTATATTTACCTGTATTTGTGTGTTTCAGAGTTACATCTGAAACGTTGAGTCGTAATCGGTGAATACGAGTGCGTTAGTGAGTTGGGTTTTACGCCGCTTTCAGCAATATTCCAGTAATATTCAAGCAATATCACGGCGTCGGACACCAGAAAATGGGCTTCATACTGTACCCATGTGGGGAATCGAACCCGGGTCTTCAGCGTGACGAGCGAACGCTTTGACCACTAGGCTGCTCCAACACCCCTTGAAAGTGTGGAAGTAATCTTGAATATCCCCTACCGTTACTAGACGCTTGTAGACAGCTCCCAAGTCGCCGCCCTTCTGCATGGAGATGAGACGGAGATGGTCCTCCTCGTTCACCCACACAAGGAAGGTCTTTTCGTTGTTGAAGAAGATGCCTCTGCCAGTAGGCCAATCGTTATAGCCCCCGGCAGCACGCAAAAATCTGAAACATGTTTATTAAGTAACTTTAGCAAAATTGATTAATTTTCACTTTTGAAAATTAAATCCACAAAAAATCGAAAATTGATGCATCTTTTACAATGATGTAGTAATGAAACTATATGAGACCACAAGGGGTTGTATTGCTGAAAATAATACGTCCTACGTGAACACCTGTTCACTGATAGCCATCTACATATAAAGTACTGCTTTATATGTAGATGGCTACCAGTATCAGTGAACGAATGTTGGACCAAGGACGTATTATTTTCAGCAATACAAGCCCTTGTGACTCAGACACAACAGGCTACACTACACCAAATCGGAATCCGTTTTATACCAAGCACTTTTCGTCCCGAACCTTCAGTGCAGACTGAACCATCTGACAGCTGTTATTGGGTGATTTTGTGTAAGATATTTTTTGTTTTTTACATGTACATCCATTCAGTAATTAAATCTGAGCATATTTTTTAATATTCAGTGCTGTCTTTTTTGACTGATGACTTATACTGAATGTGACCACATGTATTTTCAAGCAGTTGACATTTTGTGCGGAACTGGGGTTGGTCTGTTTAGCTTCCTGTACGCGGAAAAGGAACAGTCTGAAGTGTTCATATTTTATATTTTATTGCTTCTTTAAGGCAAGACTATGCAAACGTGTACATGGAATAGCTGTTGATATCTTAGTTAATTTAAATAAACTATAACGTTACTCTAGAAGTCAATGGGAAAATATTTGGTTTTGTGAAAGAGAAAGGCGTGAAAGATAAGGGAGGTAACCTATACCTGTCATGGTCATTAAACAGGAAGTGTTCGTCTGTCAACTCCTTCTGTGTTTCCGGTGTCATGCCTGTCAGTGGGTGATATGTTCCCTTCAGTTCTTCAGGGAGCGTATCAAAGGCTTCAACTGTCTTTTTCTCCATCTCTTCTCTTTGCTGAATCGAAAAGGCATAGAGTACAGAGATATCAATGATGGCGATTCAATGTTCGTCTGATCCTAAATAAACAGACATTTATATAGAAAATAAAAATAAATTTGGAAAAACCCGAACCTCTTTGGTAAGAATTGGCGGAAATCCGAGTCCATCGTGTGACCTTCCAACTCTGACCCTGGTGGAGATGATATACTTCCCTTCGGGGTCAAGGTTTTCTAGTTTCATCTTATCGCCATCGCCAAAGTCGCAGTTTGGATGTTTGATTGGCTTGTTGTCTGGGATTTTGTGGTAGTCCTTGATGACGGTGTCGAAGACTTCAGAAAACGTCGTGTAGGCCTCTGGGTCACAAGCATAGATGCCCACGCCGCTATCCAGGTTTTCACATCCTGTAACGCAAACGTAACTTTAAATATTGCACGGTCTTCGTTGAGGTATTGGTTGGGTTTGCATTAAAACGTCGATAGTTGGGACCTCCTTTGTCCAGAAATTCCCCAATCTGGACATTTTTTGCATTGTACAATTTCATTTAACAAACGGACACTACTCCATGGATGAAAGTGTTTGGAACTGTACCGTTCGGATTAACAACCTCTCTCGTATACGGGGGAAGCCCAAACGTCTAAAGCCTTTAAATTCACGTTGCCTCCTCAAGCTATCCAGTCAGGGGCATGCACCTCACACCCATAATTGGGTATCATGTTTATAAACGTTTATAGAAACAGCTATAACAGTAAAACAACAAGAATAATGATAATAAATGGCACCATACGTTTATGGTCTGAAAACCGGAATACCGGGTTGTTTATAAAGGGAACACATAAATTATTAAAGCTATTATTATAAATATTGTTGACACAAGCTTCGTGTTGCGAGTGAACATACAACAGTAAGTGAACATTGGAGCTGGAAGCAATACTGTGTTCCATTTTCCTCTGTGTGAACAAGACACCGTGACGTCAGTGTATTAGTACAGGTAGGGTTACATATCGTACGCAGGCCTTGACATTTTCAAAATGCTGACGAAGGATTTAGGGTAAAGTAAATAGATATGTTTTATTGCCTCGTAGGCTTATGTCATAAAACGCCTCATATTTGTTACTAAAGACGTACATGTAATCGAGAGTTGAATGAAAGAAGGCCTGCAATCGGAACAGAGACGAACCGTGTTCATGTATATATCTACGCCGTGTGCATACCCTGATCGATCCAAGGCGTGGGGGTGGGGGGTTGGGGTTTCGGGGTCGCTAGCCTATTGGTTTAAGCGTTCGCTCGTCACGCCGACGACCCGGGTTCGGTTCCCTACATGGGACAATGTAGTCTGTCTCACAGTCCCTGAACCACATTATTTTCCCTACAGCCTAGCCTTCCCCGTAGTGCTAAAGCCCTAAACGAAGCAAGTCTAGATTTCCCAAGGTTCTGGTCTCCCTAGGGCTCCTTTTCAATTTAAATTGGCTTGTTTGTTACTATCAAAATTATATATATTCAGAGACTAAGCCTTAGTCTAGGGACAATGCGTGAAGCCCATTTCTGTAGGGATCTGTCTCTGAGATCCTTAGGAATAGGGGGCGGTTGGGTAGTCTAGTGGTTAAAGCGTTGGCTCGTCACGCCGAAGACCAGGGTTTGATTCCCCACATGGGTACAATGTGTGAAGCCCATTTCTGGTGTCCCCCGCCCTGATATTGCTGGAATATTACTAAAAGCGGCGGAAAACTTAACTCATTCACTCACTCACTTTGTTTACAAATCAGTGTGTCGGCGCTTCACGGAACGTTACGGTATGTTCTGTGTACAGAACTGTCAGAGTAAACAAACAGAGAAATGCATAATCTCTAACACAACTGCCATTTTTACAAACAGATAAATCCTATGAAATACACACAGTGGTTGAGGCTAGAGGAAGAGTATGACGCTGTTTACGGTATTCTGTACGTTGAAGCCGAAACCACGCGATAAACCAAACGCACTCAATTACACGATGCCAAGATTTAAGACATACGACTAAGAGAATGTGATGGTTATCGCCAAATGCGCCTCCATTTATTTTAATTCTCTATTTCCTCTTTCGTCTCGAGTTCGTACACAACGAGCGCTTGTATTTCAAACTCATCTCCAATCTGCAACCAGAGAACTGGAATGCTCGCGCACCTGTCAGGGGTCGGGCTATCGTTTCCGGGTCAGCCTGAGATACAAGCCAGCTCGTGGTGATATTCGCTACGAATTACCACCAATATAAATCTATCTCACCGCCGCACGTGCTAGAGAGCGGCGTATCTCGCCCCCCTCCCCCTAAGAGAAATTTGATAACAGGCAGACAGTACCACAATTACAGGAGACAGCCCCGGGCTGAAAGACAGCGCATTCCGAGCTACACTGTCGGTTCCGAAAACATTTTTTTTATCAAAAAAGCACGAATTGTACAAAATCTCATTCCTTAATATGCGTCTCTGTTTAGCTTAATGCAAAGCGAATCCAGATCAGACATCTTCAAGATGTTCTTTTATGGGCCAGTTGTTCTAAACCTGTCAGTGTCCATTTTACTGAACTCCCCCGGAGCATAAATCGTGAAAACAAAACACGGATTTGTTCAGTTCAGCTACGTGTACGTGGTTTATTATATTTTTCTTTATCCAAGTCATTCAACCAACTGAAAACTCGAACCCGGTCTCTGTCGTAAGGAGGCCAAACCATAACCACTCCACCACCGACCCTAATCTTGAAGACGGCGGAGTATGGGGTAAGTTTAGACTTAGCGCGTATTCTCTGAATTTATATAATTGTGACGGAAACAAATAATTCCTTTTCAATTGAAACGGAGCCCCAGTAAGATGCGAAATTCAGATGAGGAGATATAGACTTGCGTCATTTAGAGCTGAGCGACAGGGAAAATAAATCTATCCAGGGACTGGGGTAGACTAACGTTTAATCTCTGAACATAATTAACTTTAACAGAAACAAAATTATTCCACTTAAATTGAAAAGGTGCCCCAGGGTAATGGGAGATTCAGAAGCTGGGGTAATCTAGACTTGCTTCATTTAGGGCTCATTTAGCATCACAGTGACCCTTTAGCATCACAGAACGGGCTGGGCAGAATGGAAAGTAATGCGGTTGGGGGACTGTGAGACAGACTAGGGCTGAGCTATATTCCATCAGGACCATGACGAAGAACATCAGCAACAGACCTCACACACCGAAGCCATGATGGGAGTCGAACCCGTTTTTAAAAAATATGCATGCAATGGTAAACTTCACTTACGAAAATACAATATCTACACAACACAACTGGTTTTTCAATTCGGTTTGAGTGACACATATCTCATTATTGAAACAGACGACCACAGGCTTGAGATGAGTTCCGAAGAACGCTTAAGATAAATTTGTTTTAACATAGATAACTGCTGCTAAAGCATTTTATCCTCAGACAGTTGTTTGCAAGGGCTGGGGTAGTACATAGCAACGTAATAACGTGCAACGAAACCCCCTAGACATATCTTGTCTGCTATCGGCTAGCAATCAACAAGAATACCCTGGCTTGTGTCTGTGTACGCCCAGAGCATGTGTGGTGAGGGGATCACTATTCTCGTCCGACATTTTTTCCCCTCGAACGATTCTTATTTCAACAAAAACACCACGTGCCCGCCACTGTTATAACATACATATAATTCGATTCTTACACGTAAACAACTGCGCCGGTGTGTACGTGATGTCAGAGTCGTGTACATCCCAAGACGCTACACGTAAACGATGGCAATTGATAACAGTTTTTCTTCACCTATAGTAGACGTTAACCAAAAGTTTAAAAAGATTGAGTTCGATCAAACCCCATCAACTCATGCTTCTCGTACGATGCGAATGAATGGACCACGTGGTCAGGTTCGGTGACGTTGATGATTACGTTGTTGACATACCAACGTCGTCGCAGATACGTCGTAATATTGCCGAGCAGATAATAAAACGTTAACAAATGTGGAAGATCTCTAGATTGTCCTTGGCCATTATACACATTTGTGTTGTTTTATGTATTGTTACTCTGATTCATTATATATCTTGTTTATGTGTAGTTTATAGTCTATAAGAATATTGTCACTGTTTCTGAATGGAATGTTTGCGCAATAAATATCTTATCTTAACTTATCCTGGATGTGTCTCAGACTAACGTTTACTTCGAAAGCTGTCGTCTCGAACACGTATATCTCGTTCTTACACGGACACCTCATAAATGTCTTTAGAAAAAGCTTTTTAAAAAATTCAATCGAAGTCCATTCTTTGCGTCTCTCGTACTGGTTGCCTTGAGTCAAATCCTACTCACTCACTCACCCCATTTCGACTTATCAGGGACATCTTCAGTGAGTGAGTGAGTGAGTGGATGAATGTGGTTTGATAAAACCATCACACCATCACGGCAGGAGTGGGTTAGTGAGTGAGTTTAGTTTTACACCGCACACATCAGCATTCCAGCTATATGGCGGCCATGACAGTACGCGACATCGAGACGGAACTTCGTGCATAGAGTGGAATTGAACCCATGTCTGATTATCCAACACTCTATCAGCTAGGCTACTGAGCCGACGTAATACAATATAAGTAAAATCATATTTTAATACACACGAAGCTGTAAGGTGTGTACACTATTTCTGTCATACTCTGTCACTTGCAGGTAAGGTTTGAAACTGAGATAGCTCCAATCTTTTTTGTCTGGTAATATTTTCGTATCTCTGTTTACTCAGAATCTAAATACGCTATAGGAAATACCGACGTTTCTAATGCATTCACAGTGAGAGGGATGTATGACTTCTCACACAGTGTCTCATGTATAAACATGATAATGGTAGTTAATTATCGTTCTAGCACCAAACTAGAAACAGGGATGTTCCAAGGACTGACTGAGTTTAGTTTTACGCCGCTTTTAGCAATATTCCAGCAATATCACGGCGGGGGACACCAGAAATGGGCTTAATACATTGTGCCCATGTGGGGAATCGAACCAGGGTCGGCGTGACGAGTCAACGCTTTAACCACTAGGCTATCCCACCGCCCATGTTCCAAGGAAGTGCGAGCAGTATCCTGAACACAACAGTATGACAGATGATGATGATGATGATGATGATTTAACATGCGCTTTCCGACATACTGCGGAGTATGACCGAGATACTGTACACACCGTCTATACACGTTTGAAGTATAGCCTATTAGGAGATTCAACCTCGATTACCCTGTGTGTTATACATCCATTTGGTTGCAGTTTAATATGTATTTATCACGATAGAACATAGATGGAATACACTGTATAAGGACGGGCCTGTTAAGGAGAGTGGAAAAGGTTGTGGTTTACAGTGCATTCGTTTGAGATGTAGCAGGTATTTTCAGGTTCGTCACAACTCCCACCTGTGAAAATATGTCCGGGTTCGATTTCACAGATTTGGGGCGATTATTGGGGTGTCCATACCAATATATAATGTGTGCTCTTTGGTTGCCGCCACTATAGACTTTCTGCCTAGATTTAGCAGACACACAGTGAAACATTGTTCAAAACGCCGTTAAAATGATGCTCACTCACTCCAAGCAGCTTCAAACCTAACGCAATAAATACCACATGTGTCTATTTTCTGTTTATAAAAAGGTCATGTATCATTCAGGCCCAAAAGAATATCGATCTGCATAAAACACATCTTTACGCCTTAAGTCAAACAAGTACGCCTTTGATCTAATTTTGGAACAAACGAACGAAATAATAGGAAGCATTATTGACAGTTGTCCAAAATATTTTTTAAACGTCTCTTTTATAGTCATAATGATATATTTCAGAATTATTCTGAACAAAGTAACAACAAACGCGAGAAGGACATTCGTTATAGCATCTATACATAATCACTTTAATACATTATTTACTGATTATACATATTTACTGTTACATATATATAAGCATAGGGTTATATGTGTACACTTTGTCTAAGATAGACATCTGTTTATGAGCGGGACAGCATTGTTACACTCTCATTCGCAGATGATTTGGAGAGTGTGTTTATTAATATCAGTCACTCTAGCCCCAAGTGCAGGCCCACGGCACATCATCTTAGTGAGTCGGACTCAGCTTCTCAGAAGGATGATTCAATGTCTGTACCAAAAAAAGCATCCACCTGATTCCATTTGTTTTCCAACAGTGGCGGAATATAGCCTCAGACATTCCGAATATAGTTATTCCGGATGAATAAATTCATAAAAGCGATAGACGAGCGACCCAGCGATCCTTGGAATATTCATGGAAGGCCTGACCGGGCAGTTTCGCCACATCATGGCCGCTTATAGAGCTGATGTGAAGTAGAGTCTGTTAGCAAGCCGATTACAGGGATTGCTTCTGTGGTGGTCGCCGTCGCTTTGTGTTAAACCCTCTTAAGTGAGGTAATACAACCGACATCCTGCTCTGGGGGAGGGGCGGGGGGAGTTTGTTGTGGAGACGCTCAGGTAAACAAAGCAGGTAACTGTGAGAATTCTGTGGGGTATAACGGAACGCTGGTCCTGGCAGGGGGTCACACCTCTACGTGCTTGGATTGGACGCCGGCCATTTGGATGCATGCTTATTTTGCCTCGGTGCATGCAGACCCATAGGAGAGGAGACCACACAATATAGAGGATACTCCGACTAGGCGTTGAACACGTGAATATTGAATGTTGGATCTAAAAAAAACCCACACCCTCAAAACGGAAGGGCGGGTTGGTGGTGGGGGGGCAGGGAAGGGAGGGGCGGATACAGCTTTTGAGAAAGGGGTGCCCAGTTTCTTTTCACCCGAGCTTTCATCTGGATTTCAATGGTCATTCAATAAACTTTAAGGACAAAATAAAAGAGGGTGAGGTGGGTGGTGGTGGTGGTGCGCCCCAGCACCTCTGGATCCACCAATGAAAGGTATTTAGGTTGTGTTAGAGAGCTGATATCAACATGATATCGCTGATACCCCATTCTCTAGTATTTTTAGAATAGACGCAAGTGACTTACGTGAATGAGTATTGTTTGATCGGCTTTCTAGAAGTTGGTGAGTCAACAAATGAAACATACAACTTTATGGATGACAACTTC
>VKKT01001366.1:38352-56513 GCA_008038995.1 Haliotis laevigata | reverse complement strand
GTTGTATATGGGAACCTCATTATCTGAGAGGTGTTGTATATCGGAACCTCATTATCTGAGAGGTATTGTATATGGGAACCTGATTATCTGAGAGTTGTTGTATATGGGAACCTTATTATCTGAGAGTTGTTGTATATGGGAACCTGATTATCTGAGAGTTGTTGTATATGGGAACCTGATTATCTGAGAGGTGTTGTATACGGGAACCTGATTATCTGAGAGTTGTTGTATATGAGAACCTGATTATCTGAGAGTTGTTGTATATGGGAACCTGATTATCTGAGAGTTGTTGTATATGGGAATATCATTATCTGAGAGTGTCTGTATTCTCACTATCAGAGAGTTGTTATATATCTGACTATCTGAAAGATGTTGTATAATTTATTATTTGACAGTTGTTGTATATCTGCCTATATGTGAGTTGTTGCACATTTGAGACTAGCTATCCAGTTGTTGTATATCTGACTATCTGAGAGTCTCTGTGAGTGTGGCTGTGGGTGTCAGTGAATCAGTTCATACACGCTACTCTTAGTGGGACTCTGTGTGATTGCAATCGGTGAGAATGTGTTATTCTGTGACCTCCTTGTATCTTGGTGTCTGTTGTCTCGGTGTCTGGCATTCTTGAACGCTTCAAATTGATAACCCCACAACCTCGGAAAATATAAAAAACTTTTAACACGAAACACCAGTAAACCTTTTGAACAAAGCGCCATTCTCTTGCTTACTATTTTCTTTCACTTGTCGACATGTTGCATTTGACATCTCCAGTGTCTCTGTAAAGGGCACTGTTCTAAGGGACAACTCCTGAATCTTGAATGTAGCTTGCGATAATAACCCGATAATCATGGAGTGGCTGCAAAGTGGTAAAAACACTGGAAGGCTGTTTTGTTGACTTCACCGCTGACACCTGCAACACCCCCGGGGATCCATAGAACTCACCACATTTGTTGTCTCATTGATTGGCACGAACTTCATTTTTATACAAATAATGGTTCAGTGTTAAAAACAGTTACTCAACAAGTTGATAACATCACATCCTAAAAAAACAAATCATCGAAGCAATCTGAGATGTTTGGACTTTCATTTGCACTTGCGCAGCTATGTCAGTTACGTAATACCATAAAAACGACAAAACATGTTTTCGATATTCATATGAAGTATGTGCTGAAAGCAGAATCGGCCGCGAAATTCCGACTATATCATCAGTATCTGTTTATGAATTATATATGTAATAGAAATACTATCGGATGATCGCGAATAGGCAAGTGAGCCCTACCCCACCGGTGCCATCTATCACAAACATGCAAACGCATGGAAGTTTTACTGTGGTCCCGGATCTTGTAACCTTGACCAAATAGCTTTTGGGCAAGAGTCTATGACCCTCTGTGAAATCTTAGTTGAAAGAATATGCCCAATGGTACGTGTTGTACCTGGATAGATGTACATGTAGACACCATATCAGAAGCTGCATCAATGTAAAGTTGATGATAAGAAGTCAATCCAGTTGCCATACAGACTTGTGGAATTCATTCGTTGGTGAACATGCATGCAGAAGACCATCGTTGCTCAAACCCATCTCCAATAACAAATATAATCATAAACATATGCCTGCTTATGTTGTCGTTCACCCCAATACTGCTGGATGGTATGTTTATGTGCTCTTCATCGCTAAGGTGGGCAATTTTCCATCTCTGTAACGGCCTCCAGCAGTAACGACTGGTGTACAAACAACGAAACATATTTCGCCACAATCATGTCATCTATCGGAATAAAGACCCTTACCAAGCGATATAAATCTAAATTTAACTAAACACTCATATAATTATTTATTTACATATTTATTTGTTTCGCTCACCTTTTCTTTTGCTGGTGGGGATGATAAACAAAACAAATACGAATGGCCTACTAACGATAAGGTGTCTAGTGGTTTAAGCGTTCACTCGTTACACCAAGGACTCGGGTTCGATTCTTGGGTACAATGTGTGGAGCCTATTTAGGATGTTGCCCCCATGATATGGTTCGAATATTATTGCATCTGCATATGCATTATTTGTTTTCGAATGTAAAGCAGTTTGATAGGTCACGTTTAAGATGCACACCCAATTGCACTATGTCATGGGACTGACATTTGTTGTATAACGGGCTTTGTTTCAAAAAGGAAAATTGGGGCATACGTCATGAAACATAACAACGCTCAAATAAACACTACATACTTCACAACAATTGAATGCGAATTAGAATGATTAATTCGCTTTCACTCAGGATACGACTAGTTCTGGTTGAGTACATTAGCCATGTGTTAACCTACACTGTGTACCATAGTGCTAATACACAGTGTGTGTGTGTGTGTATATATATATATATATACACACACAGATATATATATACACACACAGAGAGAGACAGAGAGAGAGAGAGAGAGAGAGAGAGAGAGAGAGAGAAAGAGAGAGACTAATGTCTTCTAATAGTTACTAGTTATCACCCGTTGTCTGTCGAAAGCATAATAATCGCCTCAATGTGATTCATAAAGAAAATATTAACATGAAATGTCGACTTTGCATTGAATTCACAGAGACTGTCCAACACCTTGTTAGTGGATGACCTTCTTTGGCACAAACAGCATGTCTTAAACGACATGATGGCATGGCTCGTTGCTTTTACTACCGTCTCCGCCTTGCCTGTGGCTTTGACTCCGAGGTCCATCCATGGTACGACCCTGAACATGTCCCGGGCGTCATGGAATATTATGCTATCAAACTTCTGTGGAATAGGTTCATATACAGCCTCAGAAGAATTCCTGCCAACAAACCTGATCTTGTCCTTTTTGATAAAGCCAGTGAATTTATTTATATCATTGAATTTTCTGTCCTTTTTGACAGCAACGTGATTGGCAAGATCGGGAAAAGAATGATAAATACGCGGACCTCGCCTTTGAAATGTCTCCACCGGGAGCACAGCCCTTTTGACACTATGGATAATGCAGAAGGTTGCAGTATTGGGGAGCCTTCAAATTCTACGGAAAGTTCTTGGTGGGTTCGACTAGGCAGTGTTTCCTGGGAGAAGTCCCATTCGCTGTTTGGGCTGCRTGTAGAGGGGGCGAGGGCCCTGAGCTGATGATGAGCCTTACCAGCCTGACTGTGCCAGGATCACCCGCACCCTCTCTGCTGCATTTTCATCTTTAATCTGTAAGACAAAAACAAAAAATGAAGAATCGATGTGGCATGCAGGCACCAAGCACCCAAATACTGATTGCAAGAGGAGACAAAATTGGATGGTCAAATTGTTCATTATATGACGCCGCGTGGTTGTACCTCGATTGTGTTAATTGTGGTAATGTTTTCCGCGACTGGACTGCATGGTCCAGTCTTGAATACGTACATGCAGTGTAATATATCAGACACATTGCTGAATCTCGCACCAAACCAACAATAGTGTTTATGGTGTTATTATCTAATAACATATAATGTAAATGTCACACCGACATTTCAGGACTGGCTGTTAGTAGTGTGGTAATATGTAAACCTAACCATCTTATTCAAAAGCCGTTCGGATTAGTTGGTAGATTTTTACAAGGAAATATCAGGGTTTCGTAAACAAATGTATCTTACTTTTGACCTGTTAAAGCTATACATACATGATGATCAAACAACACGGACTAATGGAAAATGAATATCCTTTTTCTACGCTTTGTCCATATTTTTTGTTAAATGCTAACATACATTATACTCGTACACAGCCAATTCACAATTTATTTTCACAGTGAAACTGAGTTATTGTATTAAATGGATCACCCATATAATTCAAGCATATACGTATAAAAACTTAATATATTATTAAAAATATTCCGTACTTACACTCCAGAACGATATAGAACAAATCCATCTTAGACCTTTCATATTCATTGGGCACGAAGCAGTAAGAAGGAAAAGAACATATCCATTTGTTTGAAAATTCCTATTGATATAAAACAACAAAGATATCTGTGTTCTTTCATCTTGCTTAATGAATTACATAAATTTAAGAACTGTATTTTTTGTCAAAGGAATTTTGATATGAGAATGCATGTTTTCGAGTGTTTAAGTAATTGCCTCTCAAACCCTTTGTGTGCGTGTTCAGGATTGGAAATGTGTTCAGACGTAGAAGATTGCTAAAAAAACGTCATTTTGGTATAGCATTTCCACATGTTGGATTCATTTGTTACATCCTTACAATGCTAGTGGTATGATTTCCTTGGATGGTTATATTCTATTTCTTTATACTTACTGCATATCCGTGGGAAAACACAGTTTTCATTTCTCAGAGCTATCGTAATGTAAATTTGTGGAGTAAAGACTTCGTTCGGAGAATTCTCAAATGGTTTGAACACACTTAGGTGACACCACGCCATGTAAAATTAGGATTAAAAAATTCTTATTAAATTACTCAACTTTTTAGAAAGCAGTAAACTGATTAACAAGGCTTACAGGCTAATCTGATTACATGGAACTCCCCGCGAGCCCATAGCAATTACGTGGAAGGCAACATATAGTGTAGTTGTGAACATGGAGTTGAAAGACACCTCTCATCTTTAATCTGATCTGTGAATCAGAAGCCCCAAGAATCAGCCATCCAGCAATTCACAATTATGTATTTGCTCATAGGTTCATGATAAAAACAGTAATACTGATCCATGAAAAAGGGGATGTCGAGTCTGTTTGAGTTTATTGAGGATATGCGGAAAAATTAACACCTGAAGTATGATCTGGTGTATGGCTCTGTAATTAAAGGCACATGTAATTGCAAAATACGAATGGGTCATGCCGCCAGAAATTGTACGGGAGAACAAGTTGTCACTTCCTCGAGGGCGAGGAATCATCCGCATGGACGCTCATGACGGCAAGACTTTCTTTCATTAAACAACGCTATGGACGTACACACATTGATGAACAGATGATGACATGAAGCAATCACATCATGCCACTTGAGCTTTTGTTGATTGGGTTTAGCCATACCATTTGTGACACATAGACTCTGTAACATATGATGTGTCCATAAAAAATGTGTCCTGTATTCATGTTCGTCATACTTCTTGATGTCTTTCAAGAACTCCAAATGGTATGCAAGAAAGTTGAGGCAAGTCTTTGATATTTGGCCAGTCTAGATCAATGCAATTTCAATCATTTCTGAAAGGTCTCTTGGCACTGTTCTATATATTTTATTAAGACTGATTGCATTATTTTATCTAGTAAGATAAAAACCTTTTTTTTCTGTGTGATATGTTCATTTCAGAGACGAGACGATCTTAGTCTACCATACTATCTTTCTTCATGAAAGAATCACATCCACCAGAAAAGAAACTGACTATTTAACTCACTCAAGGCAACCATCCGTGTAGATCCCTCTAAGCAAGCCAAAGTAAACTACGTTCCTTTAACTCCATTGACATTACGAGTCCTCCGGGGCATCATAGAGAAAATACAACACCATATGTGACGTGTGGAACTGGATGTTACTTCACGTGTAGAAGGATCTTCCTCTAGGAAATACTATAGAGGCCTCGGTTAATTGAATGCTGGCGTTCACCTGCGATCGTGGAATGTAGCTGCCGGTGATATCAATTCATTGATGTCATCAAGGCAAGTCATTAATTTGCAGGCAAATTCTTTGATTGCAACTCAGATGAATTTATCATTTGCTCTAAGTAGTATTGACGTTGCAATTACTGGATTCTTCTAAATGTATTAAAAGCTTATTGCCTTTGATATGGAGGTATAGCCTAGTGCTTCCTGGCAATCGCTCGTCACTCCAGGTTTATAGTGTGCCGTGTATATTGATATGTGTCAATACTTATGTCCACATCGTGATAGTTGGGGTAAACACGAAGTAACATAACTCTCGCATTCACCTTTGAGGACAGATTATATTTTATGTGTAAAGTGAATTGTCTACCTTCAGTTCTTACATAAGTTATGCTTGAAGTTCTTTCTGCAGTTCTGTACCTTTGGTTAGCTGAGTGTACCGCTATCATTTGATTACATTTCGACCAAGTCAGTTTGATTGTTGACGTTCCGGGAATGAGTTGGGTGTAACATTGCTTTGAACAGCATGTTAGTAACAGTCTTAATAATGTGGTAGGAAAGCCAATAGTGTCCACAGACCTTGGTTACAGCTTATGGTCGACCATCACGAGATGTCTTGTTTCAGACCACTAGGCCACCAGGGAAGCTCATCTTTCTGAGAAGAGCACATCCACTGTCTAATTTAAAATTGTTTAAATAGAATTTGATTAAACTTAAGTGGAAATTTAACACCCGTGAACACGCAAACACGACGCTATTATATGATGATTATCGATGATTCACTTGAATGCGTGTCAGTCTTATGACAACGAAACATTATTGACCGTGTGTGAAGATTTGTGAATTACAAAGAAACAGTTGATGTCACAAAGTACGTTCGTGTTCATTAATCAGGCTGCGTTTATTGTTCACGACGTCATTTAACATGAGGAGGACATGACTTTCTGATGTTTTAGAGAAAATATTTATTTTCATTCAAAACATGTACAACACACCTCACAGAAAATGAAACTACAAACAAGTGTCACTCCTCGCACTGTCGAACCTACGATGCGAGGAACTTGAAAACAACATTCCTTCGCCACAGGCATCAAAGCTTAGGATTTTCAAACAAAACAGTCACTGGACAGAAAAGCGTCAACATGGATGGATTGAGTGTCTTTTCGCGTCACACCAAACTAACACATTTGCTGCCTGCTAAAGATGCGAGGTGGCAATTGGGACCAAAATACGTCCATACAAAGACCCTTCCCTGGAAACAGTACTGTTTTTAAAGTCTAATACAAAATTGACTTTAGATGGGGAAAAGTATAATCCTTGAGTTATGGGCGGAGTAGAGGTGTCATGGTATTGAAAATTGTCAAACCTAGTAGCAGATTTCAGAGGGCACTGCATCTAGGGAAAAGTATGCTAACCAGATTCATTTCTTCTGAGGTGTGATACTAAATGACACGTTCTAAGAATAACGCCTTTTGAGAATGTTTCTGTGATGTACGATCATTACATTTTGCTTTGAGGAGGTGGATCGAGAGACCACGACGGGATTGTGAGGACAGAGGAGATTGCCAGTCAGAAGGCCATTTCAGTTTCCGAGAAAACGATGGGTTTACTTTTTGTTGGACATCTGACTCGCCTGTTTTGTTCAAAATCACCTCAAGTAAAGAACTGGACATGCAGCTACTTAATCAATCATAGTCAGCACAGCCACAGCGGCATTGTCCCAGTTTCAAAGCGGGTCTTCCCGTGCATTATTTACATCACAGCTCCTTCGGAAACAAACTGTGAAACGTCCCCTGAGGGACAGCAACACCTTATGGGAAACCATTTATATTTGCAATTTGTCTGACAGTCATTTATTGAATGTCAAGCCTATAGCTAATGGCAATCCTTGTTGTCAAACGATATAGCGTGCCGTCTGCGGAATGGCGGATGACAACAACGTCTCTTTCCGAAGTCTGCTTGTCTTCTACTCATGTATTGACAAAGTCAAGATGCCAACAACCCACCAGGTATCAGGCATGTTCGACCATATTTTGTCATACGCTGTGACTGTAGACAGGACGAAGAGCTCTCCTTGTAAGAATATCACTGCCGGAATCTGAAATGGCATCGATGACGGATTCATATTGTGTCTCTATGGAATATGTAAAGAAAGAAGAGCAGTGTGTTATTGGGTTCGCTTTCAAGAACAGTAAACGAATTTCACTGCTCGTCCCGTCAGCTTTGTGGATATTTCGATATTTAGGCGTTAACACGACAAGAAAACCAAAAGTGCGCATTTATAAAGAAAGACATTGGGTTAGTACCCCCTGTCAAATAGTTATTAACATCTAATGCACGTCGCCTTGTACATGGAATAGCAATTTGCTGGTCGACTGGACCACCCATTTTATTTGATGAGTATAAGTCATATTGTCTCGATTTATTTCAAAGTCATCATTAAGGCTTGTTCCGTGTGTAACCTTTTTCGGACTGACATTTATGAATAATTCATATCAAAACGTTATGAGCTCTAATGTACGCATGCATCATGTTTCCAATCTCCTTTTGTGGAAGTTAAAATTTGGCCTTTTGCAAATATCAAATAGGACATGGTGTGCAAATATTTCCCATCTGTTGGCAGAACAAAAAGAAGCCGTTGAGTAGTTTAATCAGTTGCACTTTTGTCTGGCTTCATTTCAATAAATTCAGATATATAGATATACCCGGCAGGGTATTACATTACATTTTGCATAACATTCCGCTGCGTGTTAAACATGGTGATGTCAGTTCCGTCATAGCCTACAATAATGTATTTCCAAACATTAAGTGTTAACAAATGACTGTTTTGATTTCAGCCTGTTTCACTCCAGATGACAGTAGTTGAAATTACTGTTAATTTTTATTGTTCATCATTTCATTTTCTTTTTAATACTGATCACTGCATTTGAAAAGTCTGCAAAATGATCGCCGTGGAGTGCACTTCTATATCTCTATATACCCCTATCGAGTAGGGATGAAATGGATGCAGTGTAGAGTCGACCCCTCGCAATTCCGGTTCACAGGGTAATTTCCCTGAAAAGATCTTTCCTTACGAAGAACGCAATTCCAACATGAGTTGAATGCCATTATTTGCATGCAGTAATTTTGAAGTATCCCGTGTAGTAAATGTTAGTTTTTTTGAGAGTGATGAATGATTTCTGCACTATTCAGTCACTTTAAATGGAAAGAAAAGTTTTTCAACGTATTTTCAAGAAATGATTCTTTCACTTGCGGTCGTTCAAAATTTAACGTACAAAACTGTATATTAATAATAAACTGGATTGTAACATCAAATGATAATGTAATTGTTTAAGAATGTTAAGTTGCTAAAAATACAAAATATAAAAATCATATTAAAAATGATACGAATAGCGTAGCAATACAAATTCTAAAAACATGAAAATGCTAAAATGCTAGCTTCGAGTGCCATCCTTCCAACTTATTGTAGGTTCTAAGCCCCGCCCGAGAGTGTAGTGGTTATGGGTGTGAACCGTCGTTCCTAGTCCCCAACTGCCCTCGTCCAATTATGTACCACTTGTTATTCAATTACATGTTGTTGTTAATGTTACTTTGCTGTTTGTCACAACATACCATGTTTAGAATAATTTATACTTCTCACCATTTGGTTGTTGTCAGTTTTAGCTTGATAACGATGTAAGAATCTACATCGAAACGTCGCTCTATGCAGTAGACAAGAAGTTGTCATTCATAAAGTTGTATGTTTCTTTTTTTACAAACATGAACCAACTGTGCACGGCCAAAATTAAGTATGTGCCCAAAACTTCATTGACAACACTAGACCTCGGGGGACGTCATAAAGAAGAACCACACGTTTTTTCACGTCACAAAGACTTTTCTAAAGTATATCAAAACAAATAAAAAATAAACTCTTTGTGAAGAAGTGGTTGTGTTTGATATTTTATAACGTACATCATGAAGTACATGAAATTCCCGAGAACCCCTTGATTTTCGCAAATGCGGACAAACACGAGGATTCATTGAACAGGTTTGTCAATCTGATGGCAGCGACGAGGAGACCAGAAAATGCAGAGAAAATATTAATGCCACAATGTTGGTAGGTATCTATTAATCAAGTTGCGTCTTTTCACAATGTCATTTGGCATGAGAAAGACATGAAACATGGATGAGTTTGAACAATATCTACCTTTAATTAGAATATGCACAACGTACCTGGTTGAAAATGAACTACAATTCAAGCCATTTCTTCTCGCACCTTTAAATCTAAAATGCGAGGGGCTGAAAAAAATCAACTTTCCTTCAACGGAAGCGTCAAAGCTTAGATTTTTTAAACAAAACTGCCAGTACACAAAAAAATGCGTTTATATAGATGTGGGTTTCGTTCACTTCACCTTCGCGGCACATCAAAGTGATACATTGACATGTGCTACTAGTTTAAGGATGTGAGCTGGCAATTGGAAATAATTACATGCAAACTGAAACCACTCCCTACAAACAGTCCTGCTTTTGAAGACTTATTCAAGGTTAATGCAATACGGGAGGAGGGTATAAACCCTGCGATATTGGCTGACTCAAGGGGTCATGATATTGGAAATTATATAAACCTCGTGTTAAGCTAATGGCAGATTTAAGAAGGCTCTGCCACCAGTAAAAGGTATGCCAAGCAGATTCATTTCTGTTCAGCTGTGAGACTGAAGGGCAAATTCTAAGAACGATGCCAGATAAGCATGCTTCTGTGATGTGATTGCTCTCATTGACTGAAGCAAGACAATCTGTCCGTCACAGGGATAATGTTGACAGGGACGGTTGTCAGTCATGATCAGAAGGGTCATCTAGTTTCCAAATCCATCAGCTTTACTACAAAATGCAACTTGAGACATTAGTTGGATATATGGGCTCTTGGTCCGGGCAACTATTACTTCATCTGACACGCGTCCGTTATACAAAGATAAATTGTCTCCTATATAGAAATAGATCTACTACTTTATACCCTGTACAAACTGCTTAATCAAACCTCAGCTACACAGACATGCTTCCAAGTACCAAATGCATTTTTCCTGTGCAATATATATAACATTCTTCAACGAACCGCTTTTAATAGGAAAGCAAAAGCTTGTGGAAACCCATTCATCATCGCAACATGTCTGACAGTCTTTTACTGAATGTAATCTCCACCGCTAATGGCCACCGTTGCCAGTAAGCGACATATGGTGTCGTCAGAGGAATGGTTAGAAACGGATGACAACATCGTCTCCTTCCGCAGTCTGCTTGTCTTCTCCTCATAGAATGACAAAGTCAAGATGCTGGTAACCCACTAGGTATCAGACATGTCTAAGTTTCTATGAAACAACCATATAATTTGTCATGATCTGAGATTTCATACATGTACGCAAGTAAGACCTCTTTTATCATCGCGAGTTATTCTTTAGTGGTTATTCAAGGAGTGTTGTCTCCTGGAGGAATATATATAGCAGAAAGGACAGTGATAATTCAAATGCGCTTGAAGGTTGAGTTAACGCTGCTTTTAGCACTGCAACGCATGCATGACTGTGTGTCTGGGGAAGCCTGAAGTTGATATTGTCTGGTAGTTTGGACGTTTCCCCTAAAACCACCGACTTGACTCGAGGCGGAAGATTTACTGAAAGTCTGAGGGATGTAGCTATGTAGAGCAAATTGCTATCCCTGATTTCTTCTGGAATATGAATAAAACAGGAATCGTCTTGTTTCATTTCAAGGAAGTCATCAATACATATTCCTTGCATAAAAGCGTCTCCCTTTCACATTTAAGAATGTTTCATAATAACAACACTGTTATTGTTTTAAGGCCTAATGTTTAAACCTTACCACCCCCTCACATGTTATTAAAAAATATTTTAAAATGCCAAATTGTTATTTTACATATGAAATAACTGTAAATAGTTCAATTTATCAATTTCCTTACCTTGATAACTTAAGCTTATTTCCAAAACTGTTTACCTTATTTAATCGAAATAAGGAAGAAAATATATAAGTAATCAAGATTTAAAACATAATCTGATTTTTCTTTCAGATTGGGGTGCCATCATGGTTTTCAAAACACGTACTGATTTCAGATTCCTAGGAATGGATGAGGGAATACAGTATCCAAACCTTGGTTGATACACATTCAGCTAAGCCATCTGCAATGTAGATATAGCTTTTAGCAGCCCTGGTAGAATAACAGCAAACTGAATGACTCCGTATTTGGTGCTTCCCCTACAAAGACGATATTTCCCACAGGAGCTCTTAGATTGTTGGAGATTTCAGAACTGAATGTTATTATTTAGATGCTGGAATAACATTCTCTGCACTACGGGCTAGCCTTTCTGTAGGTGATAAATACATATTCCAGATCAACAACGTTCGTATAGATGAGGGTTACTCTCACTTGTGATATATCAAAATTGAAAGACTCAGTGTTTAATTTTCAACTTATTTCTGCGAAAATAATGTGTTTAGTTTTGTGTCATTAAAAATGTTGACGTAATGCATTAATGTTAGATATCTAACCATAAGAGAAATTTTGTTAAACATTTAACAATATATGAGATATCCCACGTGTTTTCACGGAACTTTATATTGAATGCTAAAGTCTAGAAAGAGCATTTTGTAATATACTGTTGGGTGGTCCATCTTTGACTTTGAAACATTTGACTTAGCTCGAAATTTGTATTACCTTCATAGTCTTTTGCCACTGCAGTTTTCAAACAGATACCACAACTATGTTTTAAGTAAAGGTAATAAATCTATTTGTGAAAAGCTATTGCCTTGGTGCTATCCTTAAAATATAATTTAAACTACGTATGTGTCATAGTGCCTTTTCCCTTCTTCTTACGTAATACATAGTAAGAGCTTTAATTCTTTTCCAAGTCATTATGAGGAGTTATAGTAAGAGCCGAAAGTTAGTGTGACGTGGACCGTTTATCGTTGGTAATCTTGTGAATAAAACTTTGGATTTGGACCAAAGAGTGTGTGCAAACGGTTGAAGAAACGCAGCCAAGCAGCTGTTTTAAATTTATGACGTATGCCCAAAAAATTAGATATTCGAGAAAAAAATGTCAGCACTGTTCACTGCAAAAGGCCAGACAACCAGACGTCTTAAGAAGAGCAGAAATCAGAAAAAACATGTATATTTGTCGTTCTTGGTGCTTGAGAGATGGAAAGCCATAGGTTCACTTCAGTCTGGTACCTCACACCGCGACGTTCAACGCCCATGGACACACCATATGGCATTTCTGGTCACGTTGTCAGCAAGACAATCAAGTTATAGACGGTCCCCATCCCCAAAGTGGGTTTGAACCACGCAGGTTCCAGCCAGCAACCCCCTACATCCCAGACCACACCTGGCAATAGACTCAGGTGTCTGAGGCGACCAAATGATCAGCTGAATAAAACATATACTTATTCATTTGGTGTGTGGTATTTGTGTTCGACTGACGGAATTACAGGTAACACGTCGCAATTTAATTCTGGACTCACAAAAGTCCAGAAACTCTCCGCACTGTGGTCACTTTCTGACAAGGGATTTGACCAAATTAAACATGCAGTTGTTATGAATATGAAATCTTTAAATTTAAACTCGAATTTAGTCGAATTAAGTCAAAATGGGTTGAAATGTGTGTCATGGGCCAATGGGCCACTGTTCGCCCATGGGCGAGCGAGTTTAAATCTAAAGTTTTCGCAATTTTAAAAAAAAAAAATTCATCCATGGCATATGTCCATAACAACTGCATGTTTAATTTGGTCAAATCACTTGTCAGACAGTGCCCACAGTGCGGAGAGTTTCTGGACTTTTGTGAGTCCAGAATTAAATTGTGACGAGTTAGGATCATTTGATCATTATATGCTTATTTGTTTTCAAAGGAATGTGGATTCACTCGCTTATAGATTGTGTGTAGGGTAGGAAGATGTAACGCTACACGTAAAGACTTCCATCAATAGTGTTGCACATGAAGGCTTTGCTTAATGGGCATAATTTCATGTAGTTTTAGGTGTAAACACGTTCCTATGTGTAAATGTGGTATTCTAACAGTAAAGCTAAATTCATAACACGTAAATTATTCAACCAATGACAATTTTATTATATATTCAAACGTTGAATCACAAAAAAATGCCTGATAAAAAGTGATGAAAGGCAGAAAAACACTATCGTAAATGACTCTAAAATCCGTAGTAAAAGTGTAAAGTGACAGTGTCTATACTTATGTGTATTAGTTCATTCAGTGCATATCATTTACAACACTGATCCGTCGAAAACAAACTGTGAAACATCCCTTTGTGGAAAAGGAAAAACTTGTGGGAAACTATTTATGTTCGCTATTTGTCTGGCAGTCATTTGTTGAGTAATGCCAAGCTTAACGCAAATTATCTTTCTTGCTGGCAAATGATATATGGTGTCATCTCCGTAATGGCGGACGACGGCATTGTCTCCTTCCACAGTCTGCTTGGCTTCTCATTATGAAATGACAAAGTCAAGATGCCTGCAAACCACCAGGTATCAGACATGTCTCTGTTACGATGAAACAACTGTATATTTTGTCATGATCTGAGATCTAATACATGTAGTCAAGGAAAAACTCAGAAAAACTTCAGCTATCAACACATGTCTAAGTGATCAAACAACCATACATTATGTTATGCTCTTAGCCCGATGTGTATGACATGATGGGTATCGCTGCAGGATTCTGGAGATGTGTTCATGATGCATCTTTATGGAATATTAAAGAAGGCAGGAAAAATAACATTTTATCATTATACATGAGTAGGTTTGATGATTCAATGCTCCGTAGTGCCTGTGAGGTCTTTGTCGGGACGTTCAGACTTGATTTGATATTATACAACCTCAAACCACGGTTTTAAGACAGACAAATATTTCAAGTCGGACATTGGAATCGAACCTATTGTGACCGAGTTCACATTTCTTGAACATCAAAGAAACATGTATAGCGAATGGCATTGTGTTCGTAGGCTCAGCCACACAGTGTGCATGGATACATTGGATACTCTGATTTCACTTCACGTTCAAAGCATGTTGCATGTGAAACCTTGCTTCTTCCTTCTGACGTTTAAGAATAACTCCTACCAAGTAACACTATAAATGTTATGAAGTGTAATGTGCGCATGCATCATGTTACTATCTTCTCTCATGTCACGAAGGTTATATCGGAATTCCAATTTGTCGTTTCACAATATCAAATAGCCTATTGTATTGCAAAGATAATTTCACATACGTTACAATAGCACAAAGAAAAAACAACATTTTCTTGTTTAATTTCTTGTAATACTGTTGTTGTTTTTTCAAATCTATCATAACAATTGATATGGTAGAAGACGTATAACGTGTATGGGTTTGGGTTTGTTAGAAATGGATTGGGTTTGTTAGAAATGGATAAGGGCTTACGTTAATGATAGCTATATGGTAAGAGATACGCCATCAACGTCTTTGCAGTATATATTCCGCTCCTTACTGCCCCGGTTGAATAACAGGGAAACACATTATCAAAAGCTTCCCCTGCAAAGAAGACATTTTCAACAGGAGCTCTTATGGCTTCAAAGATTTCAGACTTAAATGTCAAGGTTTCCATGTTGCAGAAGCATCCCCTGTACAACGGGTTAGTCTTCCAGTTGGTAATGAATACATCTTCCGGGTCGACAACGTTGGTGTAAACACGTCGCAAGATCGCCATCACCTCCGCTGTGATTTTTGCATCAGTCAGTTCCGTCACTCTGTCGGCATCTTCCCCTTGTGTGACCATCTTTAAAATGTTGGTTCCAGGGGGAAATAGTCCGTCAGCCTCTACATTCAGCCAGACAGGAAAGACGCCCCGTCTATCATCAGCGTACAGGATATATTCAGTGTCATCCCAGAACCTAGAAGAGGTGTTTGGAAATTTGAGGTACACGCTAACATAGTTCTCTAACCGGACCCGAAACAAACTGTCGATCTTCCAATCTGGGAGTGGCGGGTTGAAAGTCACACAACCACTTTTCAGGACTCCAATGCTGAAAGTAACAATGACTACGGCAGCCGTAAAGACATTTCCACTCTGGGTAGTAACTGTCACTGCTGTTCCGTTGTAGCTGATKCTTGTGACGACTTCATTTAGATGTATCCGTTCATCATTCGGTGTCAATGCATCTTGAACATAGGTCTTTAGTATGAACTCATAACCTCTTTTGTCTGTAACATAATACATATCGTTGGCAGCATCTCCATTCATTCCGACACTATAGCATGAAGTCACTCCAGGGGTCCCTCCGTACTCAGAACCATAGTTAAATATCTCCACCACCTTTTCAACAGGCGTTTTTGGCGACCATTTTCCAATGTCCAGGCAGGTTCGTAATGRCATGTCCTCCGTTTTCTTGTCTTCAATGTTTTTTAWAATCTCTGATACAGTCAGTTKTGCWACTTTTAATTKYGTCCTTCCGATTGCTCCTTCTGTGTCTGTGACATTATCACYATAAAAGTTTCTGATCAAAACATTATCAAGATCGGAMTTTTTCCCAGAGACGTTGTACCTTTGGACAACATCCCACAGAGGGKTGCMKTCTTTTCCTATCACCCAGTTCGCTCCCTCCTCTACAGTCTTGCCACCGAATGTGACAGATTTTACCCTCCCACCAATTCTNTTCGAACCATCCAGTATCCTGAAGTCAGGGATGTCACTTTCAACCAGCGTCTTCGCCGCCGCTAAGCCTGCTGCTCCTGCACCTAGTATCAGTACCTGACTATGCCCTGTTTAACAGTCACATTGTCATTAGATTTAGCAAAAATACAGGTAACGTTTTTGTATGTATGAAAAAGGTGAAATGTCAATGAATCATTAAAATAAAACGGCAAACTTTTTTGTGATTTGGGAGGAAATGCTGCCTATTTATTGATGTCACTCAAATTACTCAAATAATAAGTGTTATGCAAGGAATGTCAGCAGTGGATCCGGTTTCATTATCTTGGTAAGTGTTCTTATAAAAAATATGATAACACTCTACAATAATGAAAAAATACACATACAACATTTTAATGAAAGGTTATAGGATGATGATGGTAAAAGATCTGGCAACTTACTTGTGTTCGTCGTTCCAACCTGACTTTGATGAAATTGAATTGTCTTCAAATTTGTTATCATAAGCATCGTTATTGTTGTTGCCTTGAACGTGTTTAACCACTGCATCTTCAAACAGATAATGAAACCTCTAAAAATATTTTATTACCGGTACCAAAATGATTTATTGATGAAATTCACAAATCATTCGATGAATTTACTGATGTTCAATTCATTGAAACTAATTGCATCATATTGTACACAGTTTCACATCGAAACTTCTTTGAAAAAAAGAATCTGATTGTTTCAGCTTTACCAACGTATTGCTAATGGCATGATTATAACAGTGACATGAGCCACCAATGGTTCAGGATACGCTCACTCTCTCGAGAACGCCTGGTATACTCACTTTATGGAGTGATTTGTACACACAGAATAGTCAGTGGACTTTACTTTTAGGGCGGACGTCTTATGATAATGTTAATTGTTTTGTTGCTTTTATGCAATTGTCGCTAGGCAGTACAACAACAAAATCAATAATTGTTTGCTTTCATAACAAACACATTTTAGGATGCATGCCTTTTCGGAGTATTGTTTACAATGCAGGTATGATAAATGACGTCTTTATAATACCGTACATCTCTCCATATATTCACAGACTAATGTGCATTCATTAAAAATGTTATAAACTGGCAGTTTAAACAACATGTCAAAATATCGCATGGCGCTGTGTTGCATACAGGGCAGTCGTGTCTGCACCAACCCCACTCCTGACATGTTGTGCCATAGATTTAGAGTACATTAGATTTCCTAGATTTAAGTACATTAGATTTCCCTGTGTTTGATCGTTCTTTAAGTGAACACTTTAACTCACCTTTAGTTCAACAATATCACATGTTCAAACTACCCACAACGTCGGTGCCACACACCCGATCCTCTCAATATGCATAGGGTACAGAAACGTATACATTTCCTATTTCATACGCGCTTTTATTACCCACGTGGTCAACGTATGGGTAGTTGCATACGTATCTCATACGTCATACGAGTGTCGTATCGCGTTGACCTGTGTCGTAACGACTTGAACTGAGATTCTAACGATTTGATTGGACGGAACTTCTTGTTCATTCATAACAAACACGTGGATTGTTGAGGGAATGTAAACATTGCGAACGTTGCCGTGTCGCTGTTGTTTAATTGTGAGTCGAACTGAGACTTTATATCCGTCTAAAAACATAAACGTAATGTTTCCACCAGTGATGTGATTCCACGAGTGAAGCAATTGCAAACCAAAAAAAGGGGTGCTGCGGAGTAGTTTACTGTAGGAGGCTGTACGAGGCGAGGACAACTGACATGCATCGTGACGTCGGTTACCAAAGGGGACAGACGAGAATGGCTTGGTGACGTCAATACAGTGTGACGTCATGCAAAGGTGACTACAGATCAAAATTCTTCCGCAACCTCTTTATGAAACCGGTTAACAAAAATACGCTATTTGGGCAATTTAATGCATGTAAGACGTGGGTAATAAATAAAATAC
>VKKT01001364.1:90079-100916 GCA_008038995.1 Haliotis laevigata | reverse complement strand
AAGAAAATAGTATCACCCCAAATCATACCTTTATTCTTGATACCGCTCCAGGCACTCGAAGTATACCCTCCGTTCTGAGGCCTTCCTTTTCTAGAAAACGGATCAACTGAAATGTATAAAGAAATACATATAGACGCATTAAATTAGGAGACAAACATACTGTTTCAATGCAGAGCAAGGCTATTTGCAGACTTCATTAAAATTAATTGAATTCTGAATCAAACATGCTTCATAATATAGCACCAAATTGTGAGCGGCGTAAATACTAAAAATATACCATCTAATATTAATTGAGTTTGCTTTAGAAAACTGTATTGCAATACATGCTTATATTATTGTAGGAAGGCATGCTGTGAACAATAATTGTACATATCATTATTCATAATCAGTGTGTAAATTTACTTATGTATAAATATTAGTTTCCAGGTTGATGTAAGTATTAAATAAACTTTGACAATAGTAGCTAGTTTGATTTGAAACCTTTCAAACAGGTATTTTCCAAAATCATGACAGGTTTGATTGAGAACCTTACAAACAGGGTTTTCTCTGCTGATTGACAGAGATGCCTGGAAAAGACAACATTTCTCTCATACAAAGTGTGAATTCATTAAATCTTCATTTAGTATTTAGCAACCTATCAATTCTCAACCAGACTAATAACCTAAGAAAATGTGATAATGTGAATGAGGAGAAAGTCTCTTAAAGGCTACATAAAATCTTAAAAGTTTAGTATGTAAGACAGAAAGCATGAAGGTTAGACAGATGATGTTTTATATACTGCAACCCACCTCCTGAAATATAAGTGGTATTTTGGCATTGGGAGCTCTCCGCTGGTCGTTCTCCAACAGGATGTGGATTGGGACACCAAACAAACCATGTTCTGTAATAGACAATCAGATTCTGTAACAACATATATCATAGAATCTAGTTATCTGACGAGTTGCAGCCTTGTATAGGGGTTATTTTTTTTCATATTTTTTTTCTCCTATAGTACCTGTATACGGGTATTAGTACCTGGATGTAGCGCTATATAAATACCCACATTATTATTATTATCATTATTATGAGGTCATGTCCCTTGTTTGTTACGTCACAGATCCACAGTATAGTTAACATCTAATGGTCGTCATGAGGTACATGTAACTTTCACTCAAAGTAAGACTTTGTGAAAACCTTGCAAATGCAAGGCATATATTCAAAACCAGTTCCAGTTTTTAGAATGTTCATGAAAATATCCAAATATGTTTCACATTAATTACATATTTATGATAAGTATGCATAGAACACACATTCTTTATAACATACCACAGTTTCCCAGTGAGCTTCTGGCTTCATTTTGCCGCTGCTGCTGTTACCAACTACTAAAAATGCTACTTCTGACACATTAACCTGACTTTCATATTTTTTTATGTGCAACATACACCCCCACTATGTAGCATTAATCAGACAGAAACAAAGGATAGAACACCCTGAAATCTCTTCCTGTCCCCTCTCTGAATAAGACCTATCTGGTCCTTTAATATAATGCACTATAAATAGTACCACATAAAAGAACTCTACGCTTCAGACTTATACCCCGGTATACATGTACACTAAGCAGTACGATTGTCTATGTTCAAGTGTGCAATTTAAGATTGTCCAAGCACTATGATCACTTGCTATCCTGAACCAATGACACAAAACTATTGTAATATTTCCATCTACCCAAGGGGGAGCTGCCCCACGCTCCCACAAGTTCTGATGAAAGTATTTTCATAAATTTCTTCACAAAATCACAAAAATAAATTAAAAGGATTAAGAAAAAAAAAATCTGGCCTAAGACATGTAGCAATGGTCAACAAGCTTCAAACCACACTAGAATGGGAATATATTTAAAAATAATCCACACTCACAAATATTTGATATTTGCAGGAATCTCTCTTCTACTGATGCATAATTACCTTTAATCTTTTTCTTTTTCTTTGGTCTGGCAAACATTAACCCATTCATATCAAAGAGGGCAGTGAGTTCTATGTGGGCAAGGGCTCGTAGACTGTCGAGGTCTGCAGTGCCCAGGTCGTTGATCCTTGTGGTGCCCAGTGGGTCGTGCTTCATGTTGAACGCCTGTGGAGCAAAGGGCAAAATCTGTATAAAAGATCAGAAATATATCCTGTCCAACTTCTGACTATGTCAGTAAGGTGTTATGTTGTATCATCATATGATATGTCACCAAGAATATAGACTTACCACAATATGGAGAATCAAACCTGGGTCTTAGGTGAGGTGATAGGGATTATGAGGTATATCATACTATTTACATATACACATAGTATACATATGTACATATTATAAGTAAAAAGTCAGGCATAGTGAAAGCAGTTGGAACACTGCATGCCTGTGTCATAGGCAGGGTCAATTCAATCTTAACACAAAGATAACTGCAGAAGCTGATATGCTTGATTTGGGCTGGAATTAAACATAAATATCTCAGGCTTACGGATATTATTTCAGTGTTTCGCCTTTCAGTAACTCTTTATAAGTAAGCTTTGCTGCAAAATCAATACAATCAGATTTTTCATTCTGATAACTCCTCCACTGGTTGTGACTGATGATCTTGGGGTCAATGTTAAACACCCAATCGTAACGAAGGATGCGTGTGTTCCTTAGTTACCATTGATGTTCGCTTTGTAAAACAATTCAGTTTCATTAAAATTCCATTCTATTCCATTCAGAAAGTTCTTTGGTTTGGGTGTCAAAGACATCTAACCCTAAAACAAAGGTGATATAAAATATAACAACAAACTAGCAGAGATTTAGTATATAAAGCTGGCAGCCTGTTTTGCAGTTCCTGAACCATACTATTTTGATATTCACCAAGCCCTTACTGAAATGTTTATGAACTAAACAAGCTAAATCTAGATTTTCCAGTTTCAGGTCTGAATCTCAATCTCACTGGGGCTCCTTTCCATTTTAAATGTAGTTATTTGTTTCTATCAGAATTACATGTTTTCAAAACCTGATCCTAAGTGTTACAAAAAAGGCCACATTACTTCAGTTTCAAGATACAAACATAAAACTTGCTGGCCTCAATGCTTTGTCTATTCAAGGTAAGAATTTAGAATCTCCAATGCTGATTGGTTGGTGAGAACGTAGGGCTAAGGTGCCCGCAATGGAGGATTTGTTAGATCCTCTCACAGTGATGTATCATACCACAGAACAAACTTGATGTTAATGTTGACTCTGAAGAATACTACTCACCCTTCCAAAGGGATATGAGATATATGCCATTGACATATTTAGTTATCAGTTAGGTTTATTATGAAATAACAGGAATACCTGTGCCAAAAGGAAAGCGTTATAGTTCCTGTACTTGAGAGCTGAGAGCTCATGAAGATACTGGCTCATACGTGTATTGACTGTCCTCTCACAGCCAATCAGATCTGAGATGTGCTAAAACAGTGCAACATTCAGCACAGCAAACTCTAAAATGTAACTTTTTAGAACAGCTGTTTCCGTGCATGAATTACAAAGTGTGACAACTGGATCTGGACAGTGCAGCAATACACAGACAGCTATACTATGTGCAGGTTACAAACACATTTGTGTTCAAATACAGAAAAATATAACCTGAATGCAAAATAGTTTGAGCTAGTGAAGCTTCTGGTAATGCATTATTCTCATATGAATTACAGTATCAGGCACCTGCCAGGTTAAATTAACTACATCAGTACAATATTAATAACAAGCCATACTCCACTGCAAGTTATTAGTCACTGAAAAAAATACTTGAGGAAAAATATTGAACATTTTAACAACAAAGTGTTACACAGAGCCCGAGCAGGGAATATGTATGAAATCAATATGAAATAAATACTACATTAAAAACTTATTCGAAATGTTCATGAACCATAACACGTGATAGTTGAAAAATAACCAAGTTCGTACTGAACATATTACTTCTAAAACATAAACAGTTATGATGAAACTAAAGAATACATTTGTTTTACAGTAAAACAATGTGTATTATACACAAGAAATGAAAGACTGTCATGAAACTTTTCTGGCTAAATGTAATAATAGTGCTTATAAGGATTATTTGTAGAAGTATTGGATCTGGGCTCTTGATACAGTCAATACGGTATACTTAGCCACTTATATAAGTCAATACGTGAGCTGCTAGTTAGTTATTACTTAATACATTAGTCAATACAGAACAGCAAGAAGTGTGAGACTGTATGGACAGAGAGAGAGAGGGCATCTCCACAACAGCTGTATCAACAAGACTGGGTTGACCTGGCAGTTACAGAATATAGCATTGAATATAGAATACATGTATATGGAATATGGAATATGGAATTAGAACTCCTGTTTTCTCCATATATTCACAACCGTTTTGAGCTTTCTTCTTTCATGAATATCCAACACCATTAGCAAATGATGACCCTTTCGTTCACTGATCTTAAGATTCTTGAAGAAAATTTTGTAAAATAATTTTTTTATGATTGCACCTCAAGTAGCATGATTTTTGGACAAATACAAGATACAGACTATACAACAAGCCTAACTAGTGGCATTGTCACTCCAACGTAAATGGAACAAGTTTTCAGTTGAATCTCATGATGTAATTACAAGCAGAATTTACCCATGATTTCGGTGGTCATATTGACATGTACTCCAGGTACAGGTAGAAGCCTATGTGAACATCTAGTGCTGAAGACATGCACCGGTTTACTGGAGGATCCCCATTGTCTGTTGACAATACTGTAGTGTCACAGGCAGAGGTACATGGGATTCACTATCAAGGAACTAAGGGTCCAGAGGGGTCCTCACTCTGTTGACAATACTGTAGTGTCACAGGCAGAGGTACATGGGATTCACTGATCAAGGAAATGAGGGAGGGTCCGGAGGGGTCCTCACTCATCTGTTGACAATACTGTAGTTTCACAGGCAGAGGTACATAGGATTGACTGACCAAGGAACTGAGGGAGGGTCCAGAGTGGTCCTCACTCATCTGTTGATAATACTGTAGTGTCACAGGCAGAGGCACATGGGATTCACTGATCAAGGAACTGAGGGAGGGTCCGGAGGGGTCCTCACTCATCTGTTGACAATACTGTAGTGTCACAGGCAGAGGTACATGGGATTCACTATCAAGAAACTAAGGGTCCAGAGGTGTCCTCACTCTGCTGACAATACAGTAGTGTTACAGGCAGAGGTACATAGGATTGACTATCAAGGAACTGAGGGAGGGTCCAGAGGGGTCCTCACTCATCTGTTGACAATACTGTAGTGTCACAGGCAGAGCCAMATGGGATTCACTGATCAAGGAACTGAGGGTCCAGAGGGGTCCTTACTCATCTGTTGACAATACCGTAGTGTCACGGGCAGAGCCATATGGGATTCACTGATCAAGGGACTGCGGGTCCAGAGGGGTCCTCACTCATCTGTTGACAATACTGTAGTGTCACAGGCAGAGCCACATGCAATTCACTGGTCAAGGATCTGAGGGTCCAGAGGGGTCCTTACTCCCTGTTAACAATGCTGTAGTGTAAAAAATAGGCAGAGCCAATTGGGATTCACTGATCAAGGAACTGAGGGTCCAGAGGGGTCCTCACTCTGTTGTCAATACTGTAGTGTCACTGGTAGAGCCACATAGGATTCACTGATCAAGGAACTGAGGGTCCAGAGTCCTCACTCTGTTGTCAATACTGTAGTGTCACAGACAGAGGGATTCACTGATCAAAGCACTGTTTTCACAAAGTATCGGCCTTAAACCATGACACAGCCAATTAAGATACTCAACCATCAAAAACAGGTGCTTGAAGATGGACCTACTCCAATGACAGGACTGTATGTCTGTTTGCAATCTGGTATGTGAAGAATTATGAAATTTCACAAATCAAAATGTACGTGGCACACTTTTACTATTTTAATTCCCTATTTTATGACATCAATAATTTATTAAATGATGAAACAGAAATATGGATTATCAAAAACATATTATTGACATAAAAAAATCAATTCTTGGACATGAAATGTATTTAGAGACAATTTGTAATATCAATGATTCACAGTGAAAAAAACGACTATTCAATTATATTGTCAAATCTATCATGCATTACACTCTATTGTTATATTTCTTTGTGCTTGTATGTTGTACATGGATTTCAGAACATTTTTCCATTTAATAAGGTACATGACATTCTGCTTCTATCAAAATTCATCAATGATTCATTGAATAAAATATTGATATCATTGTGAAAGAGAATAATAGTAAAACACTGCCTCAGAAACATGTACCCTACTTTTATATTGGTTGGTTTCTTCTTTAGTGCCGCACTCAGCAATATTCCAGCTGTATGGTGGCAGTCTGTACATAATCGAGTCTGGACCAGACAAACCAGTGATCAACAGCATGAGCATCGACCTAAGAAATTTGGAACAGATGACATGTGTCAACCAAGTCAGCAAACCTGACCACCCGATCCCGTTAGTCGCCTCTAGGTGAGCATCGGTTACTGAAGATCAATTCTAACCCGGATTTCACGGGTACCCCACTTTTATAAGAAATCCAACATTCAACATCCAACATGGTGTATTATGTGTAACAAATGACTTCCAAGTGAAAGAGAAGCATAGGAACTAATGTTTAAATAGTTCATTTGATTCCATAAAATAATAAAATATTAGTTATGTTAAACAGCATTTTATACAATACAGCAGAAATGGTCTTCAAGTGGCAAGCTGCATAATCCTTGTTCACTTGCTTTGTCTGATAGAAAGTGAAAGGTCACACAAATACACAAACATCTAGAAACATCCAGTTGACCAGGTGAGCAGACGGTGACCTTGTGTAGCAAGGTGAGTGAAGTGTGCTAGGACGGCACAGGTAACAGAAGACCCACACAGGTGAAGCAGCAAGCTTTTCGAAGCAAATATTGAGAGGCATCACACCGGCAGTGCTCAACACGATAGTCTCCAGGTCCTGACAAAAGTGTTATATCTAATATGCTTAGCCTTGGCACTGTAGTAAAGTTTTGTCAATGAAATATATTATAAAGACACATTTGTAATAATTGCTTACATACTTCTATTATTATCAAAGAACAGAATATATGCTCCAAATCACAATGTATCAAAATGCTTATTTCCACCTAAACAGTTTTTGTGATCTGATTGCATGTATTTCATTGACTCAATTTATGTCTTTGATATATTGGATGACAAAACTTTATTAGCCCTAGAACTAAAGAGTTAAACCAGGGGGGGCTACTCCAGTGAGACTCACAGGTAAATCAAGTGGATTCCTTTGCGAATTGCTCTGAAACAAACACACCCATGCAACATGATTAGACAAAAAGAAGCACATGGACTGTTGTGATTAGAAACTATCACTGCCAGGAAACAAACAGATAATGATGTACAGGTATCATGTAAACACCAGTTATAAATAGTCTGTCTCTGTATTAATAAACCATTCCTATCCCATTATGACTAGAAATGTAAACTAACATCCACATACCGTATGGTTAGAGATTATTTCACACTGACCACTCACTAATGAAATCTAGATGTGAATAGCACAATATTAATTCTCCCCACAGTACATAAGACCACACATATAAGGCTTGCAACAGTGTGACAAAAATATACACCAACCTCTACACATTCAATTATCAGATTTTTCCAATCTCCGGTTTTTCATATTTTTTTTTCAAAATATGTTTGAGTCCACAAACAGTGTTCCTGGATGCTGGTACATCAAGTTTTAAGTGAAGATTTTAACATTTCTTTGCTAAGCCAGTAACTGTTATGTTTTTCATGTATTATTATTAGCCATTTAACCTATATAATATTTGCTTCTCTTCAGCCACAGACAAAGACAGATAATTAGAACTGATGGTTCTGGCTGGATTGTACCTGTGGCCACCTGTAATCAAACATCACCTGAAGTGATACTACATAATAAGTCATTCAATCTGCCAGAATGCAAACTGTAAACCTGTCACACTTTATCACAGGGATTGATATTTTCCTGGCCAACTTTCTTATTTATATTCTTGTATTTTCTACACTATGTAATTACCCATTTTAAATTGATCCAAACACCATATGAACAGTTAGAAAATGTGAGAGATTGAAGGGAAATAAACTACTGTTTTCAGTGCATCAAGAACTATTTATACACACTATTCCGGGGAAACTCCACTCCACATATTCACCCACTGCGTGGAAAACATCAGTATTGCCAGAATTGTAACTAATATTATGATATTAGAAGTACATAAGATTATAGAAAAAACAATACATGGATGATTAATTGTTGCCCAGCTATGGGACACATGGCTGACTCCCCTCTGGCACTGGGTATATTTCAATCAACATTGTATCCAGTATACCAGTATTGCAAGTATTTACAGCAAGTTTTCTTGTAATTATCGAAATACGTTCTTCTGCATCACATTCTCTCTACGGACGTGAGAACTAAAAGTTCCATTTCTGTGTTACCAATGATGAAGTTTGAGTGTACAGAAGTAGGGTTAAAGGGTGGCTGTCAACTATATGACACATCCAAATAGATTGTTATAGTTTGTTATATGGTGTCCATTGAAACATGTGGAACAATGGCCCTTGCTGTTTCCTGGCGCTCTGCATTAAGGGGATAAAACAGGATCGGGCTGGCATAGAATCAGTACATTGTGTCTGAGTGGGATATCCATGATTAAAATGAGACCCTCAGCACTGTAACACCAGTACTTAAAAAGGCAGCCACACCCACCAAAAACGTTTAGAAAAATCCATGGAGGAGGGTTTCATTTGGCACAAAAATGGCAGAATGTTTGTCAATTTTCAGAAATGTTCAGGGACATTAAGAATGGGCTCAGTATCTTAAGAAGAACTGAACTCATGTCTTGAGCAAGACGAGGGAACACTTCAACCACCAGACTACCCTGAATCCCCAGCATGTAGCTCACCTTGTTGTCTCTCTCCTCAAGATGGAAGTCCATGGAGAAATCAGTGTCTGTGATTGGCTGCAGCTGAGTCCGAGACAACCTGTTCTGTGTCGTCATGGGGTTGATGCTGAGCACCTGGACACCTGGCAACATCACAACCGCAGACTAATATCTCAAGCTTCAAGATCAACATTTCAAAATAAAGCAAGTAAATCTGTTTTAAAGTATAACTTCATGTTTAATGATCCAATACAAGTCGACTCAACAGGGTTTCATTAAATTGTTCTGCTGTCAACTAGCAACATACAAAGTGAGGAATATTGTTGTGGGACATTACACTAACATTAAATCTGAAAATATTTAAAGTTTTTATTCTTTTGATATTTAATACAACTGTGCACAGAGAATTTCTTCACTACCCTGTCACATCACAACTGACAATGGCAACACTTCAAATGACCATAATGCAAGGCAGATACAGGTGACACAATTGATCTATTTGTAATACCCATAAAACTCAATATTACTCGAATTATTAAAATGTGTCACTTGGATTTTATGAGTTGAGCATTCTTGTACACTCTAAACTGTTTAGATCATGTGATGTACAAGAGCATTCAACCCAACAGATTGTCTACATCCCACAAGTGTTACATCTGATTCCAACTACTCCAATGCCATGATTTCCTCGCTCACCACGAATTGTCTCAAGGTTGGCTGAAGTCTGGACTTCGGCTGTGGGGGCCCCAGACATGGAGTAATGCCCACTCCTCAGAAAGGATGCTCGTTCTCGGTTTTTGGTACTTTCTCTCCTGATCGGCATGCGTTCCAGTGTTGGACTTCTTGGTTGCTTAAAACGCAAATAGTATGACACATAAATCATACATGATCCAAATACATTATCTGCATGTGGAGAATGTTCACACCACAGAGCACAGAAACACAAGGAATTACAAAACAACCTAGAATCATTGGATGACATGAAACAGAATTTAACAAGATTATTGTACTGACAGCCCCAGGCCAGGTAACAACAAGTACTGTATTTTATATGTTTCTCTATGACCAGGCAGGTGCCTAGCATATTCCATGATAACGGTTGGGTTTAAAGCCACTTTGAACATTATTGCTGTTATATCATATCATGTGAGATTCATGTGGACATTTATCACTTGAGTGTAACCCATTACAAAGGGTATGGCGTTAATAAATACAGGAAAATAAACAGTTATCTAGGGTCTGAAAGTGCGATTGGTAGATCCTGCGACACCTAAGGGATATAACTCAGTGGTTCGTGTAGAGAGAATGGCAGTCCACTGAGCCTGTGACCTCTGCCTTCAAATCCGAGTTGAGGAGCCAGAGATCATGCTATCCGACTACTTTCAGAAAGTGGTGTAACAGAGTTGGTCTAAGAGTAGAGACCACCCTGATGGTATCGATCTTAAGTGACTGTGAATGTCTTACCCCAGCATCCATGTTAGTAAAGATGTCCTTCACATGGATCTTGTTCTGTTTCTGTTTCTTCCTCATTGTGGTGGTCAGTGTATCGATACGTTTCCGTACCGCCTCCGCCTGGGGGACAGACAACTCATCTGTCAAACCCTCCAGATCATCGTCACTCAGCTCCTTACCATCTGCAACATTGTAACAAAACAACCATCACCATATGCTGGAGGAGCGCAGAGCTCTCTGGAGTTCATATACATATGAAGTTTTTGATTTTCACCTCCTCCAGCAAGTTCTCCTCACCATCTGCAATACGATAGTTTGCTATGAAATACACAATGCCATTTTAGAAAGTGGTCAAATATTTGGGATTACACTTTCTTAGTAAAGATTACACTTTACAAAGAAAGTGTAATCCCAAATATAACATATGTTACATTTGACCACTTTCTAAAATG
>VKKT01001364.1:41522-54301 GCA_008038995.1 Haliotis laevigata | reverse complement strand
GCATGAGCATCGATCTGCGCAATTGGGAACCGATGACATGTGTCAACCAAGCCAGCGAGCACCCGAGCCGTTAGTGGCCTCTTACCATGAGCATGGGTTACTGAAGATTCATTCTAACCCTGACCTTCGCGGGTCTTCAAAGTAAGTCATAAGAAAGTCATTGTCTATCTCACAACTCGAACCACATTATTCTCCCTTCTGGCCTTCCCTCAGTACAATGCCCTAAATGAAGCAAGTATTTCTCTGAGTCTCTCTGTCAACTGCGTTTCCTTTTCAATATGAGACCGCCTCCGTGGTGTAGTGGTTAGAGCTCCGCCCGGAGAGTGGAAGGTCGCGGGTTCGATCCCCGGCCACGTCATACCAAAAGACGTAGAAATATGGTACTTGTTGGTCCCTGCCTGGCGCTCGGCATAAAAGGGGAAAAACAAGGGCTGGTCGGCTCAAAGTCAGTATAATGTTTGTGAGTGGGATATTCATGCTTAACTGCTGTATGGTATCTCAGTGAGCTAGCACTATAAAACCAGCTTAAGTCTGGGCTAGTACAAAACCAATTTCACCTCACCTTTCAGTATGAATTTCGAGTTATTTCCTTATATGTGCAGATCGTAAGGGTTAGCCTAGCCTGTATAGATACGTGTATACGTTTCTAGTTTAATTCCGAGATAAATTATTTACTTTCACTTAATCAGGGAAAATCTAAAACGTTATATAGTCCCCCTGACTAAATACACAAGCTCAACAAAGACGAAATGTCGCATCATTACATTATAATGGGGTAATGAGGCTATGATGATTTGAAGTTTTTTGTCAAGAAGGAAATATTTGTTGTATAGACTATGTCGGAAGGGATACAGTGTCCGCCATAGCTTATAGCTATTATACGACAGGCTACTCTACTCCCGCATACACACACGTCACAGTCACAAACCCTCGCCCATGCCCACGCCCACGCCCACGCCTACACACACGTTTGTTGTAGCCGCGATAAAAATCAGGGCGGGTGTTCACATGTTGTGTGTGACCTGGAATTACATGTACTGATGCGGCAGGTACACAAGTCAAAATATTGCTTTACCTATAGTCTATAGGTAAATGCCTGTTGATAAACCCTGGTTATAGCGTTTACGCAAGATATTTCAACACTTAATCATCTTGACTTCTGGAAAGGTAAATTCCACCATTCATTCACAATATACTTTATATCAGCCAAACTCGTAATTTATTTAATGACAAGTTTTACCAACAACTGCTCTTATATTCAGGTGACATTTGAGGTGTCGTCGGCGATGAGTTTCTGCAATTGTGTGTCGACCTGCTGTACGAATGCCGGAAAGCTAGGGTCTGTGAGACACAGTCGGATCATGGTCTTCATCTCCTCTGGAGGGAAGTCACAATGCTGGTATGCTACGGGCAGCCTCGCCCTCAGATGTCCTGACACCACCTAGAACATGATAAGCACAACCATTTTTTCTTAGATTGTAGTGCTTCGTAACAACCTTTAATATGTTAAAGCTGTTTGTATTTTTCAAGCCATAATAGAATATAAATATGTACTGTACTATTTAAGTAGAATTACTTTATTTTATAAGCTTTTTTGGAGGGGGAGAGAGAGGATTGAAACATTAGGGTTTTCGATATATTTCAAGTCTAATAGTTAAACATTTGGATATTTTCAGTTGACGAACCTTGGGCAAATTGGCATTCAAACTAAGCTTGATGTAAGGTCTTCACATCCTACTTTATTCACTTTTATTCTCGAATTTTCTTAGGTTTATGATTGTGATTATCCGTTGGACACCAATTAAAATGCTAACACTAAGATTTGGAATGGGCCAAAGTACCTCTTCAAGACCCTTGATATCATTTCTCAATAATAGCTAATATTGCACAGCTAAGAACAATGCGCCAATGAAACTTCTTGCCAAACGATGATGGATAGTGACATGGGAAATATGCACTGTTCGTGTTTAATGGCTGTCTGGGTTGTGGAGTTGTGCTCGTCTTGTGGACATATTTAACCTACATGCAGAGCTATTTGTACAGATAGGCCATGTACCAATGTTGGAGACACAAATTATTGGACATTCGTCAGTCAACGTTTCATTGTAATCTTGAAAAGTCCGATTTAGAATTGATCTTCTGCCTCCCATACTTGTAAGAGGCGACCTAAGGGATTGGGTGGTCCGTTACATATATTGCTGCTCTTTTGTCCCTCATAACACGTCTTCTCGGGAATAACTATCGGACGACTTTGACCAAGAGTAACTTCCAACTTGTAGAATGCACGTCCGGTACGTGTTGCTGTTATTTGTGTTAGTTATTGGCATTTTTTACCAAATCATTTGCCATGATTAATTTGAATCTTAAATGTCATCCTTGTCTCCTCTTGATACGTCTCCCCGTGTCAGTAACCTCATCCCTCAAATGTATATCACGCGTACTGGTCGTTACAGCCGTTTTCGTCCCCGTCTTAGGTTTTCTCACCTGAGCCATTTTACCGAGAGTGACCTCCCCTTGAAGGAGCTCAACCTGTGACACCTGTGGATTGACAGCGTCCTTCGGTTTCTCCTACCGTATACGAAAAGAACATAAAGACGTGTTATCTATGGTCTTCAGTCACATCACAAATATATTAAACCAGAGACCATATAATGATAATAATCTATAATATGGTCTCTGATTAAACATACATTATATATTCATAATGTATTGTTTTGATGTTTATATTAAAACATGGACTGAGGTTGCATAATATATGTTCATATAAGACAAACAGTAACTTGTACACAGTTATCTCGCGCATCCTTTCCAGTGTGAGACAACATTGCAGAACGAAATGAGTGCCTTAGGGACCTTGACCGTCGGTTTCAGTACTAAGCAGAAGCTGGCCTTGGTCATTAGCAAATGGCAATCGAAGTATAACTCACGGATGTTTAAAGGATGTGAAGAAGACTGAAAATCTCCTACTCACGTTTGTGCTTGTGACATCCATTCTTTTGGTTGTTGGACTATCCATCTTAACAGGGAAGAATTTGGACAGTCTCTCTGCACAAGCAGCACATTGATTTTCGGCTGTCATCCCATCACATGCATAAAACTTCATTCGAAATCGTCTGGTTTCATTCTATCAGCAGAAAAGATTAAATGGATGGTATCAAGATTACGGAGGCCTGTCTTAGATATATGGTAAAGTGAAATAAAATAGTAATAGAAATATACAGTATCCGCTGTGAGATGTTAAAGATACAAATGTATTCTTTCTTCAACACCAAAGATCTGTTCACAGAGCGCGGTTCAACATTTTACGACGCTTCAGACAACCATGTCGTCTAGTGGGCAAATGTCAGTGTGTACATTCTTTGTCATAAAGTCTATTATAATGTTCAATTGATCTCTGACGTTTTCATTCCGTCCCATATATTCATAGTTTATCTTAATCGTAATTATATTGGAATATCATCTATTTCCATTTGATTGCTCTGATTAAAAAAGAGACAGGAATTGGAACCAAAAAGGGCTTACTGCCACTTTATACATGAGCAACATGCTGTCCCTCTTCGTCATTCCGCGCATCCAGGCCCGGGCTGTCACCAAACTGTGGCTCTCCTGAATTGCAAGATATCAAGAATTCAAGAATACGGGCGTATGAACAACTAGAATAAAGACAAAAGAAACGATTTATCTGTTTCCAGACTTGTAGATCGACAAAGGATTGCTAAAACATGGCGTTTGGTCTTACCATAACAGTTGAGCTCCGACACAGGACGAGGTGGCTGGAATCTGTGAGAGTCAATACAAGATCACCGTCGTTGTCATCGTATTGCTGAAAAAAGACATAAACATGTGTCTCACAGTACGCCATTGAAAGACACATGCAAAGACAATATTACAATCGGATTAATAATAACCACACATTAATAATTTAATATGTCGTTGGACTAATCGCATGTTCCTGACCATGCGGGTTCTCGGGTTATTCTGTATTATTTAGACTGATCCCCCTCCTTTGTGAATAGCTCACCTGCCAGTGTCCTTTTCCCACTACACGTGGAGATGTCAGGTACCTGGCATATTTCTCGATTTTCCACACTTCAGGCATGTCTTTGAGCTTGGTGTAATAATACCAAGATAATACCAGATGCTTTAATTGTTTCTATGATCGTGTCAAGCCACTGAAGATCGGCTATGAGGCCAGTGCCTATACATATAAATGGGTTGAAAACAACATCGATATGATACTGATTTGATACATGTGGAATAGACATCATAAATACATAACTCAACCAAACATATTAATTGTTATGCAAGACCTAGCTCTTCAATATACAAAATATTATAGATGGAACAAACACATACATGTATTGAATTATTGACACTTTTGTTTCTCTTCAGGGCTGTACATAATACTTCGTTTTGGGGGCATCGCGAAATCTGCGTCAGTTGATAGATGAAAAGTAAAATATCAATGGAGCGTGTATTACCTTTTTTCATATAGGGAAAGGTAAAACATTTTGGGCAACACACATTCGAAGCATAGTTTGTCATATCGGCCACTCGACTTCGAGTACTTCTTGGTACCCTACATACGAGAGTATCTCGACTACATGTCAAAATTAGCTTTGTCTGCTGTGTCACACATTAACTTTGAATGCATATTTCTTTGTCCCTGCGTGTGTATTATTAATATTATATTTCAAGACATATCGCCATTAAGTAAGCTAAACTTCTTTTCTGGTAATATAATACTCCTAATCTACACAGTCTGGGATGAATTTCTGCCATCACAAATTCGTTTTTATGATATCATGAAATGAATTAGTCGTATAACTATCGAATCATATGATATCCTAAAATCGAATTTGCGATACCATCAAATGATCTAATTAATGGTCTGTAACAGAACTGGAAATAAATATTAAAGCGGCGCCTCGTGTTTTCTTTTGTTCGTTCTTTTGTTTTCATTTATTCATCGACAATTACACCTGAAATATCAATTAACTGAGGTCACAAGCAAATAATAACTTTGAACGAAAAAATAATTTAATATATTCTCTGAGTAATAGAATGAAGAGCTTCGACGAACTTATGATTCTAGGTACAGAGCGGGGAATCTGTATATTATTCCAATAAGTTTAATGGTCGTGTTTTTATTGATGGATTATTACTGACTTTTTTATCTCTGCTGTGAGCTAAATGTGTATAGGTGTTCATCGAAGGCCGATCGACTTGGCGCTGAGTACAACTGGAATCGACATTTATTCTAAACAGAATGAAAACACAGTAGCTGTGTACGGCAGTATGAGGATTTAGGTTTTGACAAAATCTCTCTGATCTTATTACTTTTCCCCATGTGACAAACTATTTACGTTTACAATCATAATGGGTCATTACATAGATATATTAGATGAACCTATTAGTTGCATCTGCATGTGTGGCCACAATAATGAAGGTCTCCCTGGGATCACAGACGAGTCTAGCAGACGATATTCGACTGCACCAAGTGACCTGTCCGTGTAAGCTCACAGCGTGCTACCAACTACACCGACTGACAATGGTGCCATTGTTACACGGACGCAATATATGACCTACTGTTCGTGTTCGTATAGGGTATAACGGTAGCTGACTATGACATGCAATGGGAAAAACACAGCAGTTATTCCTGATCTCTAGTTGATGATCTTGACATTGCGTCAGTGAAGTCAATAATTTTGTCACATATTCGTAAACACTAATTGTAACTTACAACAACATGCCAAGAAATAGTCACTTAAGATTCAATAATTCAGTACAAATAAGTGTTTTATCAATAATAGCATATTTTAAAGTCAAGATGTAATATTAAAATCTTTTGTGTGGGAATAATATGTACACAATAATTGAAAAAAACTCGTACATATTCACCAGTTTGTAAGAATGCACATTTTTGACGTCATCATTTTATGTGGTCTTACTTTCAAAATGGCAGCTCCCTGTCCTGTCAAAATGACATAGATTCGAGGCTAGTACTTGTAATCTCTGAGATATCAACTTCTTGTTGCAAATTAGACCAAATAAAATGGAGCGTGCAGAATCGTCTCCACGAGTAAGTGTTGTGCACGAAAGATTAAAGTACATTCATATTTTTGTGGAACGATATATCCTTCGCTATCTCATTCTCATGAAGATTCTGTTGCAACCTTTGATCATCATTTGTTCATGTTCAGCACATACTGGTTTTGCGTTCATCACATTCCATCAATGTGATATAATACCAATACTTGTATTGTATAATAATTGTGATAGTCTTGCCATGTTTACCAGCTTTATAAACGCGGAACTTAATTTCCTTATTTCGTTTTCTATCTTTTTGTGCGACTTTCAACAACACACTGTTTCATTGAAGTGTGATTATTGTTAAACTGAGAATTTGATATCAGGGAAAAACAAATTGTTCCTTGAGGATAGCTAAACTTATCCTTAAGTAACCATTTGACAGTTATCAGGTAATATACCACATCCTGATACATACAAGGTCTTGTTTCACAAAAACTCATCCTGCTTCTTCTAGTCTACCTGCACGTATACCAGATTTCAAATCATACAGTGATATAATGTTTAAGGGGCCCGTTTAAGGATGTGTTTGGTTGTTGGTTAAAGATCATATATGAAAGCTACAATTTGCCATAAACCTCTTACAATGATCATGATGATAAACACTAAAATTTATTGAGAAATTGTTTTTAAAAGTTGCATTTATTTTTTTATAAGATGGACAGAGCCCATGTTCACAGTCTGCCATCAGACTACAGTGATGTCCAGTCAAACAGCTATGATCCAGAGTTCATCTCAGATATCAGCAACAAGATGCAAGTTCCGGACAGGATAGCTGTAGGAGGAGCGTATAACGGCCACGTGGAACACACTGGGAACACTGGCTCGGAACACATGATGGTGCCGGAAAGGATTGTTCTAGCAGGTAAGACAAAAAAGAAAGAGCTTGTATATATTGTCACATATGTAATATACTATAGCCCCTACTACTCCGATTGGCATCAATAGTCTTTGAAATTGATTTAAGATTTCATCATTGAGTATGAGTAGATTGGATCCATGTAAGAATTGTTCTTGAGGCAAACAACAGGATCAGCTGGTCAGACTCATTGACATTTTTTATTATGTTACTTTAATGCAATTACTTACTGGTAGTTCAATGCTCATGATGTCCAGATTCATGAATTCACAGACCACCTCATATATGTGGAATAATGTGGTTAAACAACAAAGAAACCATTTTTTCGGTCTTGGTAATGATATGACTGCCAGTGATGTCAGCATATTACACCGCTATATTTGTTATTGCTGTCTATGAATAAATTGCTTTTCATATTTGAATGGCAGGAGGAGATACACACATCGGCATGAAGGAGGCACTACGCCCTCTTGTCTTTGATCGTCCTCCTGACAGTGAGAGCATGTCATATGTAGGACTGATCACCCCACCCAGAACACTGACACTAGAGGAAAGATTCCCGACAGTAGAGGAAGTGGAAACACGCAGGGTTCATACTGATATGGTAGCCAAGCCAGAAGCCAATGGGTGAGGAGGACTGGGCCTTTCATTGATGATTACATTTTCCAATCTTTGTCAGGTGTTGTTAAACCTAATGTCTAAGAATGTATCCTATCAAACACCTCTAGTGATCTCAAAAGATTTGTATTACTTTTCCTATTAGGGAGAAGGTAACTTTGCGATGTTGATGGAATATTGCTAAAAGCGGCGTAAAACTAAACTTACTCTCTCACTACTACATGTTGATTTATCGCCAAGAAATTAAGTCAAATTCATCTTATTTTTGTTCAGGGACTATTGTATAGTTCAAGCAGGAACATGTGTTTGACATTATTTGTGATATAGCCCCCTGATACCAAGGGTAATGTTGTCATTATCCGTGAGTACGTATTGCACTCTTCCCTTACATACTACCTTTCCTTTTTCTAGTGAAAACATGCAAAACATGGAAATGCTATCCCATTAGAAAGAGCCAATTCCTGAACAATGTTGAAACTGCTCGCTCTTTCTAAGGGACGGATGTTTCCAATCATGTTTTCACACAAAACAGAAGAGGTGTAACAGAATGTCATGGTGGTCATTATTGCATCAGATCTTGTTTGTATACAGAAACTAACAAAGTCAAATCTGTTTCTATTACAGGATGGGCCCAGTGCCATACACTCCAGGAGTGTCACCCTACGAGTCACTGCTCCTCAATGAAGAAGATGAAGCCACTCTATTACGAACCCAAGTTTCTAAACTGACCCGTCGACTGGCCGTCATGGAGCAGGACAACCAGCGGCGATCTCAGCGTGAACTTTTCCTCTACCCTGCAGTGTTCGGTTATCTCCTGTTTCGAGTATTCTTCTGGTTCATGAGAAATAGATGAAACCAGATACCTCCTCCCAGACAGACTCTAAGATATACTACAGGATGTTAACTTTTTCTCAACTACTTCTTACTGTTTACCTGTGGGAAACATTCTAGTTACTATTCTAGGAGGACCCATATATTAAGGGCCAGATATATTACTCTAGTAATCTTCAGAAAGACTATTTGTGGCAGGTGTACACCACTACACACCATATCACTACATGTGTTTGTGAACATGGCAGGTATTCATTTTATCCAGGATATTGCTGTTCATTATCATGCTGTTTTCTGTAGTTTTTCTTTCACATGGAATTTGTGTGTATTTAACCCATGACACTGCTGGTACTCTACTGGAACATCAAGCTATGGTACAGTGGAACCCTGCTAATACAGACTCCTCCAGATACAATAATTTCGCGAAATATCTTGATATCTGGTTCTGACTTGAGTTACCTTTACCATGTTTATGTCTTGTTGAGTCGGACCACTGCATCTGAAACAAACATGGGATGCTGTGTTGTAACTGTGGTCGTCAGTCAGCATGGTTGTAGTCATCAGTTAGTGGTTAGCAGCTATAGCATGAATGTATGAAAGTTTGTTATCAGATGTGATCATTATGAAGTAAGCATCACATGCAGATTGGAGAGTATGTTGGTTGTGTGGACTAGTTAGCCAGTGATATCTAGATATGACACCAGTTTGGTCACAAATATACCTGTCCAGATCCAGAAGCAAGATTTTCGGATATGTGAGCAAGTTTGAAATGCACACCTTTTGTTTACAATGAGTATTGTTCTGGAGGCTTGGTTTCAAATATCTTTGGGACTCACTGTAACATTCTCTTCCGAATTTGTAAGAATACTGGTCCCTCTTTTAAAATTCAAATCTTAAAACATGTCTTCTTTTTTTTAAACATGTTACTACATTTACTTGGGATTTTGGCATTGGGGAATATTCTTTACCTGTGGAATTTTCTTCACTAACAGGCTTCTAGACAGCCAGAAATCTACATGATATAGGGAGAGAACTTAAAGTGGAAGGACTAACCTTTTTAGATCCTCAGCATGCCACAGACCTTGCTGTGCCGGGTTGTTTCTGTGAATGATTGTATTGTACTTCAGGAATATGGCTCATTATACATTGTCAATTCAACATATTGAGTGTATACTTTTGAATAAACAGCTAAGTATTATCTTCCTTGGTTTCACAATGTTTTGGTAAGAACATATACATGATTGACATGTAGCTAATGCATGGGTTTGTGATTTCAGATTGTTGAGATTTGTTGTAATTCATCATAGTTTATCATAGTGCTTCTGGATAACACTTCTTTATCTTACAAGTAGCTAAAGATATGTCAGCTTGGTTGACCTGTCGATATGCAGTTTTATTTGGATCATCAGTGAATGATATTGTTGCAGTAGGGATTGCTGGATACTGAGAGGTAATTTACCTTGAGCTATGATAAACATATTGATTAATTTACTCTTTTACAACCTGTAAGGTTTCATTTTCATGAATTGTGAAATTGAAAATCCCGATAAGCATAACATTATATAGCCTTATCAAATTTATCTTCCATAATGCTTGATTATGTATTACCTACTGATACTGATGTATCTGGGTCTGTCATCAGCTGAACCAACGATAACAGATGACTAGCATATTTTTCTAGACATCAGGGGACTACGCACTACCTCACCAACGTCAAAAATTTTGTTACATTATTTATTATCATACACAGACAGAAACACACAGACACCCAAACACAAAAGCCATTAGCCATGGTGAGTGTATATACTGGATGGATAGCATCTTCCCAAGGCAAGGGAGTAAGTCCACTTTCGATCCATTCTGAAATAGGCTGGAATTTCAAAGTTATATTTAGACTGGACCAAAGGGTTTTGGCAATGTCTAATCAAAATCGTGTGACAAAATCGACAGTTTGTAAAGATTGTGATGACTGCCTAAACATGCTTAATTTGGATTTCAGGATTTGTGAAGTATGTGTCTGCCATATAGCTGGAATATCGCTGAGTGCGACGTAAAACAAAAACTCACTCACTGTGAGGCATGTGAAAATATATTTTCCTCACAGATATTATTATAACCAACACACTCTAGCAATTAGATGCTTTTAAGATTATCTCCGAATTATCACATTTTGTGAAGCAAATGCAGGTGATATTAAAAATAGAATCTGATTGCCCAGTGGGAGAGATCACAAAAGGGAAATAACTTGCAGTAGCTACCGGTGTGTAATTCCAGCTTAGTTTGGCATGACTGGAAACTGCACTTGTACAATCTGTTAACACCCTTGCCTCTGGTAGATAGGTGGATATTGACAAACGTTATTTTCTCTGCATGAAGATTACAAGAACAAGTTAGATTCATGTTCATAACAGTTGCTTATTTTGGGTTTTTTTACTTTGTCAAAATATATTAGAAGAGTTGTCACAGTATTTATTTTTCGAGCATTATTTTGCATTACCTACCTACACATTGCACTTTGGCTTTAAGAGCTTACCAGTGAGCTTACTTGGTGCTTGCCACAAAAAAATAAAATCTCAAACAGCTACTGTTGCATTGATTGAAACAGATGCATGTGTTGCATTAGTAGCATCTCTCAGCTGTCCCTGGGTTCAGATCCATCCGTTATTATCCTCGGTCCGTCAACACTATACACATGGTGGTTGCTCTATTTGAAGTGGTAATTCTATGACCTGTATAACTGTTGGCTTTCCAACATTGAAATGACACGCCATAAACAGAAATTACTCAAAAGGTTTACCCAAGTCTTCAAAATCTCTTATTCAACTGATGAGTAACCGTTATAATGGTACTACTGACACATCTTGCCAATATTACATAAATGAGATTGTGTTTTCTTCAGAACTGGTCAGGCCAAAGTTCTATGTAGATTACATTGGTTTCAGCCCTCTGTTCAATATGTCAACATTGGACAGCATCTGATACCAGCATCATAACTGTGAGACTCCATGCTAATAATCCTGCCTCGGCAAATGTCTTGAAAAATGTGCCACAGCTTCATCATGGATTTTGGATGTAAGATCTTTGTATTTCTGTTTTGAGTGAGTGGATGGTTTTTATGCCTTTTAAACACTTCCTATTATTTCCATTTTGTGACAGCGAAATATTTTGCTAATTTGACACTAGTCATTAGAATGTGTTGAGACGTGTTGATGATTCATCATTCCATAGGTAGTCTTGTCATGTACAGTAAAGCCCCTCTGCTGTAGAAGTATTTTGTTTCAGCATTGCTGTGTTAAGTGCCATGTCCTCAACCACCTGTACATATGAAGACTCAGTATGCATGCTTAATCATATATAGTGTAAAAATCATCTCTGCCATGCTAATTTTACATTTTTGCATTTGTATATCCGTTGTAACTCAGTGATATATATATTTGTGTATGATAATTATTTTTTTTAGATGACCATATTTGTAAATGTAATTACAGCATGTTTCTGCTGATTTGTGCTCCACAGGTAAGACATAAATTCATGTTACTGTAGTTGTCTCCCCTTGAGGTAGAGGCAACAGCAACAGATGCACTGATGGCTGTTGCAACTATTTGCTAGAGTTCAGCATGGACCAAAATTCTCTTTGTGCTATAATCATGATAATTGTGGCAATAGTCATTGGGTCAGATTATGAATGAACTGCTGCACCATGGCTTGGTGTCTTGGTGTCATGGTTTTGTCTTCAGCATCTTTGTAATCTGCCAAAAGCATTAAGAGGAGGTTAAGTGAAATATTGTGTCATTGTAACTTGGAATCCTGAAAAACAAATCATACATAACTATTATCAGTTTAGTTACTTAACTATATTGTTTTTAAGGGCCAAAAATAGTGGAAGTGTGGTCCTCACTGGATATATTGTCCATAGAACATGTACAAGACATCAGAAAACTTACACATTTTCAACACCTATACAAGCATTGGTTGATGTGATTGTCTTCTATCTGTTGTTGCCTTCAATAAACCTAACAGGTCTCTGCCTTGCTGCTGTTGTGTCTAGTATTATGCAGGTCAACCCTCTGTCTGGGATACTGCAGGTCAACCCTGTTGTGTCTGGGATACTGCAGGTCAACCCTGTTGTGTCTGGGATACTGCAGGTCAACCCTGTGTCTGGGATACTGCAGGTCAACCCTGCTGTGTCTGGGATACTGCAGGTCAACCCTGTTGTGTCTGGGATACTGCAGGTCAACCATGTTGTGTCTGGGATACTGCAAATCAACCATGTTGTGTCTGGGATACTGCAGGTCAACCCTGTTGTGTCTGGGATACTACAGGTCAACCATATTGTGTCTGGGATACTACAGGTCAACCCAGTAGTGTCTGGGATACTGCA
>VKKT01001362.1:208616-225804 GCA_008038995.1 Haliotis laevigata | reverse complement strand
TTCAATACTCTCCTTCCACTTTTCTATATACACACCTAAATATTTGACATAATCATAACTCATAAGACATAATCATGAAGAGTATTTTGCTATTGCGGGGGATATTGATGACTTTGTCTTCTTGTTACTGTGCAGAGTTGCCTCCCTTGGCTCTACCAGGAATTAGGCAGTCATGGATTCCAATTGCAGATCCCTTGATAAGCACCAAAACCATACTCTTAAATCATATTTTGCAACAGCAGTAAACATCTCTGGACTGGATATATTGATGCTTTTAAGTCACAATAAGCTGGCAAGATGAGATTGAACTGAAATACTGTCTAAGTAAGAGCATTAAACCCAACTCACTCCTTCAGTGTATATATCAGCCCAGGAAGTGATCATAAAATCCCCACCGTGATCCATCTTTGTCCTGATGAACTGACTGGTATGTGCTTGTACTGACCGGAAGTCCTTTCTAATCTGGGGCGGTGGGGCATAGGTTAAGTGGTTAAGGCTGCGTAAAACCATACTAACTCACTTTCTAATCTTGTATGTGTGGCGTAGTTTAGAACGCCAAATGAACTGTTAGGCCATTATGAATCAATTTCCATCCCTGCAACTTCACCTGCATATACCTTGATTCATTCTCTGTTTGTTTGATGAAATATATGTCTGTAGAGCTCCAGATGAACTGCTTATGTTGTAAAGTATGCCAAATATATCATATTAATTTAAGTCTGAGTTGGTTGCTTGTGAAATGTTTTGTAGACCCAATTTATCTTAATTGGAATTACCCAACTGTATTTCTCTACTCATCCTTATTTACTGACAAAATGCAGGCATCAACATTCATGAAGTAGCTACTGTGTTGAATAATGCATCTTCATCTTGCATCTGGTTAATTGACAGGGGTATCGCTGACGTTTTCTATATGTTACACACAAATTATACACACAATAAACTGGAGGCAGGGCTCCAGATAAGTTTTCAACATCAGGAGTACGTTCTCCTTATTTGTTCAATATAGGAGTACTGGAAAACATAGGAGTACGTTTTCTAAATTATTTCCTACCATATCGTGCACACACATGGCACAGAGCATAAAACTAAAACTTTGCATCAAACAACTCTGGGTAAGAATTGGCCTCCAGCAACCCGGGAGGTGACTAATGGGATCTGGTGGTCAGGATCGCTGACTTGCTTGACACACGTCATCATATCCCAATTGTGTAGATCGATGCTCATGCTGTTAATCACTAGATTGTCTGGTCCAGACTTGATTTATTACAGACTGCTGCCAAATAGCTGGAATATTTCTGAGTGCGGCATTAAACAACAAACAAACAAGCAAACAAAATGCATCTTATCTCAGCATCTCATCACGACACAGTATTTTCTGCTCAATTTGTAAGTTGAATTTACATAAATCATGTTGGCATGAAGATATTCTTTTCGTACTCGCACACGCAAAATGTGGTTTAATTTATTTATTGATTCAATGTATGCATAATATTGATTATGATGTTTAGGGAAGTGTATAGATGTTCGACCTGTCATTTAGTCCTCTTTTGTCATCATGTGTCTTCACTTTTACATGTGTTGATGCTATTGTTTTTACACAGGCCCGATGTGATGCCTCATCGTTTGAGAGTGTTAGATGTACCTTCCAAGTAGATGCAGGTGTATGGTACTATGAGGTCACCATAGTAACGGCAGGCGTCATGCAGATTGGATGGGCCACAAAAGACAGCAAATTCCTCAATCACGTAAGTTAGTGAAATCAGTGTGTGAGTGAATATGGTTTTATACCATGTTTGTAATATTCCAGCAATATGACGGCAAGGAGACACCAGAAATGGGCTTCACATGTTGTTCCCATATGGGGAATCAAACCTGGGTCTTCTGGTCTCCTGAGCGAACACTTTAACCACAAGACTACCCTACTGCCCGAGTAAAATCAGTCAAGTAACATCTTGTTGATAATAACATTCACAGCACTAAATGAAATTGTGTAACATATTTATATTTTCAGCTGTTGTATGCCCCTATATGTTAGGGGCAATGCAATCATATTTGATGTAGTAGGTCAAAACATTCACCCAGTAAAGTAAAGTAATGTAATTTGAGGTGCACAGGATATAAAATACTGCTATGTTGTATTCGAAAATGTTATGCATATTTTCATTTTTTTGGTAAAATTTACATAATTGACAAGTTGATTTGAAATTATGTAATTCAGAAATTAGAAACTTTCTTCTGATAAAAAAAGCGAAACCTTTCGCAGCTCAGATTCCTGTGTATAATGTATCTATGATGTATCTCTTGCCCATGTGATGTGACAACAAATTCCAGCAAAATGACCAATGACAACAAATGAAACAAAAGTGCCGTGTATGGGTCAATTTCGGACCAGAAAAGAGAAATCATGTTAAGAAAATCGTCAATAACATCACAGTGTGCAAACATTGAGACTCTTTGTGAAATTTGCGCGGGTTACCATAAATTGAATGATTCAGTTAATAACAAATTACAGATGAAAGAATCCATGCATTACATTGTGGTACACATCACAGTACATGATCATTATTGTAATAGACTGTAATGTGATAACCTATTGATAATGGGTGCCTGTGAGACAAAGAAGCTCCATGTAAATCACTTCCTGGCTCACTGCAGGGATTTTGCTAGGGCAGCTCAGGGGCTAGACTGTGTCACAGTCCCTGAACCACATTATTTTCCCTACTGCCTAACCCTCTCTGCAATGCTAAAGCCCCAAACAATGCATGTCTAAATTTCGTCAGGTTCAGGTTATGAATCTTCCATCTCCTTTTCAAGTTAAATGGGACTATTTGTTAGTATAAAAGTTATATATATTCAGAGGCTAAGCTTTAGTGAACACAGGGGCCAATCTCTGCCCCAAGTTGCATCAATATCAGTCAATTCAAAATTGGTATGAAAATAATTCCAGTTTATGTTAATACAGTTACAACTAATGTTGTCGGTTGTGAGTGAGTGTGTGAGTATGGTTTTACGCAGCTTTTAGCAATATCCTGATGTGAGACGCAAGAAATATGGCTGAAGGGGTCGTTGTCGGCACGGGTACTACTGATATGTACCCCAGGTACGTGTCTGTATACAGAAACGTACCTTGGCKATAATGAGAATACAGAAACGTACCCTAGGACGATTCCATTCCCATTGTGTCGTATTCTTGACTGGAACTTTCGTACTGTTGTATTAGATACATCTGATTGCGTTATGTATGTAATGAGAATACACTGTAACGGATATTTCGCGATGCACATGAACACCACTCGGAATCAGTTGAACGGGAACAACTACATATGGTTTCGGTTTTGGATTGCGGAATATGGACTCGTCCGCCTTTTAGGGTACTCGGTACGTTTCTGTATTTGTTTAGGGTACATATCTATATACAGAAACGTACCTAGGGTACATATCTGTAGTACCTGTGCCGACAACGACCCCCTCAGCAAAAATATGCTCCACATTGTACCTATGTGGGGAATCAAACCAGGGTCTTCAGCGTGACGGGGCGATGGGGGAGCCTAGTGGTGAAAGTGTTGGCTGGCAACGCCGAAGACCTGGGTTCTATTCCCCACATGGGTACAATGCATGAAGCTCATTCTGGTGTCCCCTTCCATGATATTGCTGCAATATTGCGGCGTAAAACCATACCCACACACTCACTCTTCAGCGTGATGGTTGAACACATTCATCACTAGACTACCAAGCTGCCTTGTAGTTTGTAGAGATGACACTTGTATATCATATAAAATAGGACCAAGACAGACTCTTTTATTCCTAGTTATATGCTATTACATTGAATGCAATGTTAAACAAATGTCTTATTTATAATTTCGTGAATCTCAATTTAGAACAAATTCATTTTCCTAAAGTTCCCAACGAATAACAGTCAGTTTTGAATCGTAGAAAATGCATGTCACACAACATTTCCAATGCCAAACTACACATGATTTAGAATACATAAATAAACAAATTCATTTCCATAATTGTACAAGATACATGTGTCCATTTTAGGAAGGGTACGGTATCGGTGATGACGAATTCTCCATGGCTTATGATGGATGTCGCCAGCTGATTTGGTACAACGCTGACAGTGAACCTCACCTACAGGACTGCTGGGCCCCAGGTAGGATCATACTAGCAATAACACAAGCACATTGCGTGGTAACAACGGGTATCATGATTCATTGATGTATCGATTCTCTGGCAATTTACAACTTACTGCAAGATGTGAATACACAGTGCCATTAAGAAATTTGTCAAAAGTAATATCTATATATGTCATATTTGGGATTTCGCTTTCTCAGTAAAGTATCCATTCTAGTATCTTTTTGTGTGGACTTCCATCCAGGTTTCGAACCCTATTTGGCAATTGAAACTCACACTGTGTGGATTTATTCGGAATGGGACTCAACCCAAACATGGGTTCGAATTTCCAATGGAACTCAACACAAAAAATTATACTAAATCTGTACTTTATTAAGAAAGTGTAATCCCACATATAACATATGTCACAATAAGATACACAAAATGTTACAGTTTACCACTCTGATAACTGTTCAGGCTGGCATGACATTTACAGCTGGTGTGAAAGCCACCTGCAACAAAATATAGTATGCTGGATTAAAACAACTGTTGTGAGACTAAGGCTAATAAGACATAAAAGAAAGAAAGTTAAAAGGCTTGAAAAGCCTGGAAATTTAGTCTTTTAGGTTTTCAGTTGCCAAAGGCAGCAATCATTTAAAAATTTCAGCAGTTTACAAGTTCAGCAGTAAGAAATATGTGTCCGCCCAAATGACCATACAACCTGACGCCTTGTAGAAGCGTGTAGGGTTATGAATGTCACAGTTTGCTTAAAACAAACGTGTTTGTTATTCAACAATCATGTGTGAGAATCTGTAGACTTGCTCCATAATGTTTCATCAATGACTGGGTTTACTCCAAGGATGCCTCTAATGAGGCCACAATCACAACCAACTGTCACATTTACCTCATTAGGCTGATCCTGTAGTTGATAACAGTGCAATTCTTCCCGGGCATGTTTAATGCTGCCTGATCTCAAACTATTGGCTTATTGTAACCCTTCAAAACAAACCTTTATTGACATCCATAGAACTTTTAGATAAAAAGCCAAGGCAAGTGATCATTTCACAATTACAGGGAGGACTCATCAGTGTGGGTGTGTGTCTGTCAGTGAATGTGTTATATTGTCCACCTTGACTCACAGCGGCACTGATCCCACCCCTGTAAATTACAGCCTGTATTGGCCCTAGCCCCCACTGGGTGGGAGACAGTGATCCAGCACCCTTAGTGAGGAACAAACACTGTTACATCAGCACCCCCTGGGGCTAGGTTACACAATACAAGATTAATGACAACCAGTCTTCCTGGGCTGACCATTGGACCTGGCACTCTGTTAGTGGGTGGATCACAGATGTGACAATGTTGTATTCAGCATGGTGTTTTCCTTGATACTGTTTCCCACAGGACTGTCTTCAGGTGCTTTGTTGTGCCTTGTATATATGTGAAACTACTTGAGATTTCAGCAGTTATTTTATTAGAGACAAATGTCAAAAATACATATTCAATATTTTAGCAAATATTAATAAGACTTTCATTACAATCATTACTTAAATATTAAAATTCTAGGATAATTTTGATGACATTTCGTCAGTGTCCCAGAAAACGATCAGGACCCAATTTTAAGAAACAAAATTAAGTTGAGTTTTGACATAAGTTAGAGTTTTTACGCAAATTTGAGAAAAGGCAGGAAAATGCATTTTCCAGAATAAACTGAAATCGATATTAAACTCAAACTTGTAGACAAGTTTAGTAGATAGGTTGCTTGTGTTTCGCTGTTTGATTTTAGAAATGCAGTTGAGTTTCAAATTGTCAAATCTCAACCTTAATTCAGTATTAATTCTGATTTTTTTTGCTGATGATATAACAAATCCCATCATGTTGAATTGTTTAGAAGCAGTTCAAAACTAATTGGACTTTAGTGATGTACTGTGTGTTGCTTGGATTCTAAGTTCTTGTACTAGATTGTAAATGGTTAAACAAATACCCACTGCCTGAAGGTCACACTGTGCTCTTCTCATTGTTGGTCACTGTGCTCTACAGTCATCTCATTGTCATCAATAACCACAAGGTTGGCACATCTGGCATTATGAGACCACGCAAACATGCATTCAGTATGACCCAAGCCCTATACATCTTCGTAAAACCCCAGGATCCCATGACCAAGTTGCATTTTATATGATGTTGTTGCTGGGGAGAATTGCTTTAGATAACAAATATTCCTTAAAGTTACATCATCCTCTTGCTTGAGGACAGAACTCATTCTGGGTCACGGCCATTAAACTCCAGGCCATGTTATTGAGACCTTGTGTGATTTTAGGAATGGGTTGGTTCATTAAGTCAGTTGCATCATTTTATTTTGTTTGAAAACATTAATTAGAACAATAAATTCCCAGAATTTCCTGTTTGTATAATCAGGCATGAACGTGCAAGATGTGTGTTGTTTTGAAAGATAAGATATGGATTGTGTCATGCTTAGATTTAGCTCTGACATGTAATGTCGTGATTGCCATGGTTTGATCATTGTCATCAGCAAATGATCCTCTATACATTTGGATCTTTCATAAATTAACAAATACAAGAAATACAAGTGATCTTTATTTCATGTAACATATACACTTGCAGCAAATAAATAATGTATTTGAGTTTCCTTGTGGAAAAGTCTATCCAAGTATCACAGTCAAAGTAACATACACCAGCAGAATAATAGGCACCACTTGTCATGATTTTCCATGTGAAATTGTCATTTTTTAGAATAATTCAAATTTTATGACAAAACATTTATTTTGTCACTTAGTGACATAATCATTTTAAATTCAAAAACCCAAATTGAAGATTTGTGACATGCTCTTATTTAGCAATACAGTAAACAATGTTTAAAATAAACTCAAAGTGACCACTTATTTTAGTTTGTTAAAACCATAGTTGGCTATATGCATTCGACTAAAACACACAGCAACTGGCCGAGACAAAGAACCCAAACAGTTCTTAATATCTGTCAGTTCTTCAGAAGCATATTCGTTATGAATGGACAGTTAAGTAAAGTTATAACAAACTCATAAGGACCACAAATTTCAGGTAAACACAAACCATATTTTGTTATACGCATTTCTGCTAAAATATACAGTTGTAGTTGTTTGTAGTTTCAACGTTTGACATTTCCATCATTTTCCCTGCATCTCTGTATCAGTATTTGCCACCATCTTGAAGGACACACAGTGTTTGTGCCACATGCCCAACAGGTATTGGCAAAATTTCCAAAACATACATGGAGGTTTGAGACTCATGATAAGAAAAAAAGGTGGTCATTTACTATTTCCTAGGTGTATAGATGTCAGATATCACAGTTAAATAGCTCAGAATGTATACATATACAAGAATCTATCCAGCACTAGTAATCATCTGTATATTCAGAAATTGTTTGAGATATTGATATGATTAAAGCAGCTGAAGCTTCTGTTGAGTCCAGCAATATTAATAAAATATAAGCTCCAAAATATGTTCTCATATGTAAGATAGGACTTAAGACTGAATATTTCTTGTGATAATAATAGAATGATACAATAAAGGTGAATATCTTTACTGTTAGTTATCATAATGAAGTGAAACCCTTTGGTTTGTCAGCTTCTTGAAATTATTGATTTGTTGGAATCTCTACTGCCTTTTTCAAACATGTTTTACATGCCTTTGATTATAATGGAACAAAAAATGTTATTTTCAGCAAATATATACCTCTTGAGATGAACAAAATATTCAGTGCCAATATTTTAAAAAAGACTGTTAACCTTAGCAGTCTTTTCATCTGTCATACAAAAAAGGTATCAATAAATACAAATGAAATTCATAAGAGTTAAATTGTAATACCTTCTCACTACTAGACTCATTTTGACCCAAAGTAATCTGACAAAGAATATTTTTTCATTGCCTGAATTGACATGAAAATCTCTTGTATGGACATTATTAAGCTAATAGAGGTTACAGAGTACACAGACATATTTCTTTTAGTGTCAACATTCAGACTAATGCTGCATGATTTGTTACAGTCAGACAGTAAGTGGACATGTATTCTCTGTATAGCCAGTGGGCAACTTCAAGACACACTCATTACCAGCAATGCTCTTGTTAACCAGGAATTATCTAGACATTATCTAGGCTGATATTTGGCCCCAAGCTGGCAGTAAATGTCAGTAAAGATTCCCAACTTTGAGTAAAAATTTGACAATTCCTGTAGTGCAGTAATAAGTAATGTAATGGCTTTGTAGAAGTGACTTGTAAATCGCTGATAAACTGCCCTAGTAAGCTATGCCATAAATAGCATATTTGCTGTCTGTCTGAGAATGGCATAGGTGTGTTATTACATAAAGCATCACAGGTTTGGGTTCTTTTGCACAGGCAAAGTGAAAACCAGTATTGTCCATTGGCAACTTTATTCATTGCTTTGGGTCTTGATACACCCAGTTAATGGTGTTACTTGAAAGAAAATCTTTCAAACTTATAATTTGTTACTATCAAAATTCTAAATAGTCAGGGACTAAGCGTAAGTCTCGAGTACCACTGTACAAAGGTATCTTAACACTGTGGTAACTCACATACCTTAGCAGACACTCGTAGCACTAAGGTTGTTATTGTATAATGGCACGCATGTATTTTGAAATCCATCAAATTGAAAATATGACTTGGAAACCTCTATATTTTGGCGGTGGGTAACAGAATGTAACGACAAGTGGTGGAATATTAAGAGTGACATAGAGTTAAACGCAGTTGTTCAACACGAACATGATGGTTGTTTCGATACATAGCAGTAACAGAGTATATTTTTATGCTGCTTTTAACAATATTTTTAAAATATCACAGTAGGAGACAGGGGAAATGTGCCTCACACATTGTACCTATGTGTCGAAACAAAACCCGAGTGTTTAGCAGGACATGTACACGCTTGACCCACTGGATAACCCCATGGCCCCAGCATGTGAAACAACTGTTATGAAGACCCAGTGATTATCTGTGGCTCTGATCCTAGTGGAAATCTGAAACAAATACATTAACATACCCTGGTGTAACCTCTGAGCTGTATCATCACTGGAATCCAATATCAGATGTCATTGGCACTTTACTATACACATGTTGACACCTGGATTACAGGTATACACACATCGCACCAAGGCCACACCCACAGCAAACAGCTGATTAGTGGACACTCCTGGTCTGTTTTTGCTTTTCGCAAAAATTGTAAATCAGTTATTCACAAATATTCCATTTTGAATTTTTATCACATGTTTACTAAATAAGTAATTTTCCATCACCAGTTTAAGCAGACACACAAACTGGAACATAAAGTACTTTCTTGTAAACTCAACCACTGTACATTGTTTTGTCAAATCTACTCAACCCTTTGCCACAAGGTAAACACAAACAGTGGTACTCTTCTCCCAAAAGATGATGTGAAGGTACACGTGTTAGCATTCATTCCCGTCTAAATCCTGCACAACTTTCATGAACAGGGACCTATTCCACAAATGACTGAAGCACTACGTTCGTGTAAGTCTCTGTATGGAAGCTGTGATCATCAGGATCACCTTGTGGAATGAGGTCAAGGTTAGCTTCTTCATTGCCATGTTCTGTTCTCTGACCAAGTTTTTTGACTTAGTTAATTGTCCTCTTGCTTCATGTCCTGTATATGGTATATCTTTATTGTAAGCATTTTGTTGTTCGGGCTACTTGCCGTGGTATATCAATATTGTAAACGTAGCGTATCTCACGCTGCCTCCATGGTATATCAATATTGTAATCGTAGCGTATCTCACGCTACATCCATGGTATATCTGTATTGTAAACATAGTATATCTCATGCTACCTGCTGTGGTATATCAGTATATGAGGCTTCAGATGCAGGTGGCACCCCAACATCCTCATCCCCATCCATCTTCTTCTTCAGCTCATCAACTTCATGCTGCTCATATTTGGTTCGGCTCTCAATCAGGCCCTCGACGACCTTTCTCATTTTGAACGTAGCTGTGTGCCTCATTGCTCGACTTGCACAGTTGAGAGGCACTGTGGGTTTCTTACTGTGACCAACTAGCACCCCAGTCAGTTGTTGTAGAACAAGATCTGCAGCAGTGTAAGTCCCTTGCAGTGTCCCATCAGCCATGTGACCACGGATATACTTCCACGAATCCTTTATGCTACGCTTCTCAGGAAGCTCGGAACCCTCTCTCTCTGCCGAATCTGGAGAGTCTTCCTTTTCTATCACCACTTCTTCTTTCTTTGGTGGTGGTGCTTGTGGCGGAGGTGGTGGTTTCTTCTTTTTCACAACAATTGGAATTGTGTTGTCGCCTGTTTCAATCAGCTCATCTTCAGATTCAGAGTCATAGAAGACTTTCTTCCTGATTGGAGGATCAGTTTCAAGCCGTCTTAGAAAAGTGTTGATCTTGTTCTGGATCATCTTGGTCTCCTTCTGGAGCTTCTCCTGTGTGAGTTGCTGTGGAGCTCCCTGAGACCGCCTCACACCAAAGCTCTGGGAAGTGGATGTTAGTCCTGAATGTGGCCGAGACTTTACAGACATGGTGTCCCCGTTTTGGGATTTCCCGAACAGTATGGCCCGGAGGTCAATCTTTTCACTGGAATCCAAGTCATCATCATTTTCTTCTTCCGATGAACTGTCATTGTAGAAAGTTGGCCTTCTGGTCATCCCACCATAGTAGGTGTATGATCGGTACATGTGTTCACCAGGATGTACTGAATCCCCCGTTTCACTTGAAAGTATCAGTTTATGGGGACTTTCAAAGGCAAACTTTACATGTTGAGACGAACCTCTCTGTTTATCGTGGGAGGAGGAATTTTCTTCAAAAGTATGGGGTATAGTAGGGAACCGAGAATGACTATCACGAGATCTGTCCCGAGAACCATAGCTACTTGATGTCAGAGGTGCAGATCGGGATGCTGGCCATTTATTTCGAGACCGAGCTTCGCGAACGTGAGATGAGTCATGAGTCATGCTAGAACAGGTGCTCTTGGCCGTCACAGCTCTCTCAGAATCTGGTCTCATCTTCTGTTGTCTAAGTGTACTCCGAGCCCGTGCCACGGCTGGTGTAATGGCGATATCACTTACAGCTTTGGCTCTCACAGGGTATCTCAATCTGCGATCAAGGTAATGAGATTCAATATTAGCTCCCAGTCTTCTCTCTGTCTTTGTTAGCTGAGTATCATCGTAAGTAAAGTCTCGACAAGGTTCTATCCTTTTCCTCATTTCAATCTCATTCTTCCGTCTGTTGAGATCCAACAGCTTCACTTCATACCGTAACCGGCTTGTGTTCTCGTGTAGGTGACGCAGACGAATGTCCTTCTCACGCTCAAGCTGAGACCTGGCCATGTTGAAGTGATTCTCACAAACGTTGTTCTTGACGCTGGTGAACTTCTCTGTAAGTGAGGACTTTTTGCCATAGTCCCCGATGGCCTCACTCTGCATCTCCTGGTAGGGATTGGACACCAGTTGTTCCGAGTCCATGATAAAATAGTTTCCTGAAACACAAACAGTAATAGTTAGTATACTTATAGAGGGACAATGTTCCAGAATCTGGTTTTCATGTCTTGATGTTGTGTTTAGTACCCTGTTAGTGAGTGAGTGAGTATGGTTTTAAGCCAGTTTTAGCAATATTCCTGCAATATCGCTGCGGTCGACACCAGAAATTCTCTTCACACATTGTACCCATTTGGGGTAGTACCTTGAGAGCTAGCAAGACATTGTCTCTGTGACATTAATAGTATACATTGAGCACAAAACAATACATAGGTTTCCAGTTTATCAAATGACCTATTTTGGAGTCCAAATGGAAATCTTTTTAGTTCTTTGAGGGCATTTAGAAGTTACAAACATGATTAGAAGTGATGAACATGATTAGAAGTGACGAACAAACGAGTCAAAGACGTTTTTGATATCAAATTCTTTATTTGTTTTCTAATTTATTTTCTAAAGTAGCATTTATCACCATGGTTTTGTTCTTATTTCATCCAGATATCATATGGATAGGATATATGTAGATAAATCAGTTGTTATCTTCACTTGATAGTTTGTCTTTCACTGACATTCAGCAAGTTGAGGTTTTCCAGAAGAACAAAATATAAAGTAATCCAGCCCTTTAACCCATTTTATGGACAGGTCTACAAAAAACCACCTAGCTGAGTTTTGCTGGGGTTTGGATTTGGTGGCCTGATTATTATATTTACAGGTTCATCATAAATTTGAGTTCACAAAGTGTCTTTGAATGAATTTTGGATGGTTACCATGAATGTTTCCATAAATCCCTGACACATTGAATCTCAGGTCATGGTTTGTTAAAGAATACCAAGTATGTTCAGCGGTTCTCATTGCTTCCTATCTCTCCCTAGTGGTCACCTACCTTGTTGAGATGGTATGGACTGCTTATTATTTTTACAGGAACAGACAGAAAGTGTCTTTGAATGGATTTTGGGTAAGCAACCATAAAAGTAAATGGGGATATTAAGTCCCTGGCTTATTAAATCTCAGGGTCATGTTTTATTCAAGAATACCAGGTTAGTTGTTATTGCTTTATATCTCTCCACAGTGGTCACCTACCCTCATGCTTTATCCCATCAGGAGGTAGAACCTCTTTGAAGTCATACTCATAGTCCATACTCCCTTTTGACTTGAGCATGTACCACACTCCTCCATATTAGGTTACATCCACTACATGTTGGTTAGTCAGGACGACTCATGGTCCCTACAGTCCTTCGCTGGCCACAATCTGTGACCGCTGGAGCTTACTGAGATCTTACACCAACACAAGATTAGTGTAAACAGATTGACAAGCACAGCTTAGCTGTAATGTTCTCCACTGAAGGATTAAGTCAAGTGCTACAGGTGCTCTACGTCGCCATGTGCTGACATATGTCACATCGAAATGTCAGAATGGTGGTGTACTCCGAAATTGTCAAGTGTATGCGAGGATAAAATGTTTCACACTGCAGTCAGTTTTACCGATATGTCACAAAGGCTTGTTGGAATGTCCAGTGGTTGATAGTGCGACCAATAATCCATGATGTCATAGATCATTGACCTGCAGTCAGCCAGGTTATTACATATTGACCCTAACAGCTTAATTATTGGATGGAATTAGGCATGCAGCTAGTGTTGGAAACTGGTTGTAAATCTTTGATTGGATCATCCTAAGTGATCAATCATCTATATGAATATGAGCTTTAGTTTCCTGGGGGGGGTTTCAGTTGTTTTATGAAAATCAGGGTGGGTGACGTGAATGGTACACACTATTATATTCCAGTTACATAGACAGATGCTCGTGGTTTCAATCACTGGATTGTCTGGTCCAGACAGAATTATTTACAGACCTCTATCATATTGCTGTAATATTGCTGAGTGTATGAAACATGTCATGATATGAACTTTCTGTGTATGAACTTGTCATCCCGAGAGTTGTCAATGGAGCCCGAGGGTACATACACAATCAAGTAAAATTAGAAAATACATTTTAAGGCATATGGACAATCATATTTGTGTCACTTTAATCAGAGATTGGAATAGAGAACTTTGACAATGGGCCATTTTCAGGATTATTAGCCATTTTCTGAATTTAGAATGGGCTGCTGCCCTTGTATCAAAAGTAAACTTCAAAATTTTAATGGGCCATTTTTTATTCTAATGTGCGAAATGGCCCATGGCCCCTGCCTTTCCCAATCCCTGCTTTACTGATAGATCAAGACAGCATTTTGAAAAATATGATATGCTGGAAATGAAGCATCGAAGCCTTGCAGTCCTTGTCACAATCCTTATGTTGAAACGTAATGATTTGAAGGGACGCAAGAGTCAAATATGCTAGGAAAGACCTCAGTGACAGAAGGACATCATTTCTGAACACTGTTTGAACTATTATTATCAAATTAAGCATGATCAAATACAGATTCATTACAGAATAGTGTTGAAGGAGTGAGTGTATGTGATAGAAGTCAGCCCAGGATCACAAGCTCCAGCCACTACTCTCAAACCCACATCTTGTAAAATTCTGTTCCGTCTAATAAGCTCAGTTAATCGTAATACCCTGTATAATAACCCTGAAATCTACTGAAAACATTGCCAAGAGCTATTATCGTTCCGTTATACTAAAAACAATTGGCACAAGCTAGAAACAGCTACTAATCTGTTAGTCCAAGACGATCGCCCAAGACAGGTGAAAATCTACTGTTATTTATGAACCACTAATCTGAATGAAGTTTCAACTGGGTAGATATGACCAATGGAGACTAGCCCTGCAGCAACATTGCAACTGTCCCAACTGTCAGTGCACTAAGAGACATTACAATCTTAACTATCCAGTAATCTGCTTGGCGTGTTTTCCATCATCGTCTCTGTCTTGTGATAATCATTTCCTTTCAGTAGAAGTGCCAGTAAAGACTGATCCGTTAGACAACCTATAAACCACTCTGATGGGGACAGGGTAAATAAGGCTGTGTCACTCTGGAGTCACAGAGATCCTTTCTGGTAGTATTGAGTGTTATACCACTCGAGGAGGAGCCTGTGTGCTTTGTCTCATATACAACAGGCATATACCTGACCTCTCCGGTTAAAGATTGACTATAGAGATGGATGCAAAATATTTTAATTTTTTAGATATTGGCCAACTAAAGTCATTGATAATGTTTTGTATTTATTACTCTTGATGCCTATTTTGTGGAATAGAGCTGCCCAGATTTGTTTTTATATAATCTACATACTGAGTAATGACTTTTAAAGTAATCTAGATTAATTGGATTTGTATAAAATGCTTGTATTCTGCAATCATGGTGCAGTAATTAATTCAACATTTGGTTTCTCTTTGTGTTTCTAAATTATTGAAAGAATGTAGATACAAATTTCTTTGAATAGCACACCCATATTCTTTGAAGGAATAAAACAGCTGAATTACCATGTAAAAATTTAAATATTTAACTCAGAATTATGTTCCATGTACATAGAAAAACCGTTGCTGACATAATGTAAATATTGTCCTCATGGCTAACTAAGTCATTGACTCAGTGGTGTTGACAGCGAGCTATTTTGATGGCGGACACTTTCTCAGCACTCAGGTTTAAATGGTTTAGCAAACACTTTAAACCCCATCCAGCCCTCCATCTGTCACATAGGATAATGACAGTCAATACAGTATACAAGAATAGAGATCCTCTCAAATCTCACATTGATTGTGGACTGGACCATGCTCCAGCCTCACCTCACACCAGCGGAGTAATGATCCTGCTTCTGAATAATATGGCCAGTGTCAACCAAGTGAATTGTTACAACAAACACTGGTCAGTGGGGCAAGAGTGACCCTCTTTGCTTGTCTGGACAGGCGGGAAGGATAGCCTGGAGGAGGCTGGAAAGCAGGGGTGGCATTGTTGTAGACTATTGTGTAGTCCCACCACACCTCGCTGGCTGGGAGCTACGCGCCTGGTAGTCCGTCATCGGTGGTCTTTGTGTGTCGCCTGAAAGCTGTGCGGGTCTTGCTTGCTGTACATTGCCTCCTGGCTTTGTTATTCCTTTACTCCTTGCATGGATGTTAGGCTTCAGTACAAAGATGACCTTTTCATATTAACCATGAGTTGTTTGGTGCAGAAGTGATGTTTCATAACTTGCCTTGTGCACGTCTGCTTTATTTGATGGAAGTACACTTTATGAGGTCATGTAACATTCAGTTCACAGCTTTTATTAGCCATTAAACTTTAAAGTATCATTAAACCACAAACTTGAAGCATACCAGAAAAGAAAGTTTCTTAAAATCTGAATTATTCTGTACTGGATCAGCATTTCTTGTGTACGTCTGCTTCATTTGAAGGCAGTGCACTTTATGAGGTCATGTAACACTGGCTTCACAGCTTTTATGTGCCATTATAATTTTAAGTGTCATTCTACCATGAATTTTAAGCCTACAAGAGAAGGAATTGTCATGGAAATGGAAATATTTTTATTTGGATCACTTTTTGTTGTCGACTGAACACACAAGTGTAGATTTCATTTGAAGGTAGTGCACTTTATGAAGCCATGTAACACTGGGTTCTCAGTTTTTATGAGCCATTATAAGTTTCATTTTCATTTATACCCAGAATTTTTAATCCTAAAAGATGTAGAAGTTTGTGATGAATATTTAATTATTCTGTATTGGATGAGCTGTGAAAATCATGCTGTAGACAGATATTTTAAAGTAAGAATAGAAGTTCAAAGTTCCTTCCTATGAACCTGATGTAAAACATGAAAGATCAAGCATCGGTGGGTTCATTTTCAAGTTCTTGTTCAGTAATCATGCAATTTGTTTTCACACCCCATCAAATAAGTTAATTATAGTGATGGTATGTGTTTAACTTTCAAATACCCAATTACTGGCACATCTCTGTACCCCATTCTGGATCCATGCATGAAAGATTTAGTGGGGTTATATTGGTTAAATATGATGCAGAATATATGAACCCTCATAGAGCCCAGTAAATCTTTCTAACACTTTTCTAAACTTCTGACACTTTTAAGATGACAGATTCTGTGAAATAGACTAATCTTAGTCTTATACATCTAGATTACTGTACATACTGTATATGCACTAATCCTTCCAAGAATACTGCTTCATTTATATTAGCCGAAAGTAGTCCATTCTTGGGTCCTAAAAGGTCTCATTAATCATAACTAATAGTGTCAAATGAGTTGCCATCAATTCCTATGTTGATAACTGAATTATTGTACAAGTAAATCCTGTAGGTGTGTATACAGTTATGTGGCAATACTAACCAATCAAAAACTCTGATAAGGAAATCGCGGGATTAACACATCATTGGTGCATAGTTCCTTATATCGGCAAATCTAATATATCCAACAATACATATAAACAGTAATACTTCAGTTCTACACATCGGAATTCTGGATAAAAGAAGACGCCCAGCAACCTGTGCTTGTTGTAAGAGGTGGCTAAATGGATCTTGTTGTCCTGCTAGGAGACATACAAGTGATCATATCCCATTTGCATGGATCAACGCTCATGATGTCAGTCCTTGGAGTCATACCAAAAGACGTTAAAATATGGTACTT
>VKKT01001362.1:170525-183582 GCA_008038995.1 Haliotis laevigata | reverse complement strand
TTTAGTTACTATGAATAATTTAATGAACTTGAGACGTGCGTATGTACTCCGCACATCGATAGGTGTCGCTGTAATAGTGACAATATATTTCAACTCAGTGCTTTGAACTTCTGATATGATAGTTCAGTGTTCAAACAGTAATTGTCAAGTCTAAATGTAACGCTCAATTTGAAAATTAGATTTTATGATATGGTGAATTTACTCAGGTGTATGGAACATGTTATCTAAAATGTTTACCAGATCATCGGGCTAGTTGGAGGTAAATTTAGACCTTCTGTGAGAAATCTAGCCCATCTTGGGCGGGTGGACGGGCCTTATTTCATACACTGATTATATGGCACTCTGTGCTCTCCTCCTTTTGGGGGATTCCAGACATGATACGTCCCTCACATCTGAAGCTTTTCTCCATTTGTGTATTCGTGAGAAGAATATGTCTCCCTTGATTGATTATCTTTTGGAAATCTTGACACAACATTTCATTAGCACCTCGTGTTTGTATCCCCTTGTGTATACCCGAGGAATATAGGTTATCACGAGATGTGTTTTGGGATGGTTAATATCCTGCCTTTAGAACAAACATTGTATTTGAGCGAGCCTTGGCGAGCTAAATACATAGTGTTTATTCCTAATGCAGGATATTTACCATCCCAAAACGCACAATTGTGATAACCTATTTATCATACAATGTCATTCTTACGTTATAATTTTAAAAAAATGTGATTTCTGCCACATTTCTGTGCACAGTTATCTATGACATCAGAAATATGTGCGTAGTAATATGTTACGTCACAAGCTCGGTGACACAATTTTCTACTGATCACTCAACTGACTGTGTTAGGTCATCTAGTTTCCAGTATGTTTTTATATTAAAGCACGTATTGTTGTCAACAAATCTTAGCTTACATTTGAAAAATAGCAACAGACTAGTGTGGAACTTCAGAAACCTTCAATTAACCTTTTGAACAACAAATACACTTTAATGTTCGTGTGACATTCGGCACCTGGATTCTGGTGCCGTCTGCTCACTAACACAGTCGGTCGGGGAACTGGTGTTGGTATCTTCGTAAGCCTATGAATTTCTATCTTGGCTTCGTAATCCACTCCCTCTGTCATTACCAGACATGAATTATCTTGGATCAAAGCACTGACAGTACCATAACCACGGCCGTCAATCCAGACACGATCGCCAATAGATGGGCCTGAAGCCATGTTTGTTTACATTGTGAAAGCAGTCCCTAAAATTTGCATATGACCTTCAAATTTGCATCAATATCCGTATGTGACCTCAACGGATACTGAAAATATGTTTTATCTGGCTTTATCCTGCCAAAAACACTATCCATTGTATGATAAATTTATCTTACCTCACACATAAATGTAGTTTTCTGATTGGCTGATCCAGTCAATGTACCCCGCTTACAAGCAAACATTTTGTATTACCCGCTGGAAATGCCAAACTGTGGGAATTCGTTTGGTACTTCATGTTAGTAGTTTATGGGCTGTTGCCTAACTCCGGTACTCCTTATCATAATCCAATATCCGTGTTTCAAACAGTTCAAAACTAACATTGATATGTTCGGTAAGATAAATACGTTGTTCACTGGTCATGAGGGGGACATGGCTTGATGTACCCTCTATGTTTGTTTATGTTCCCCTCACCCTTCGGTACATCAACCATTGCCCCCCTGGACCAGTGAACAACTTATAATGTCCTCAGACTGCATCTTGAGAATATTCTTGATTGATTCACTCACTCACTCACTCACTCACTCACAAGAACGTAAGTAAGTAAGTAGAAAGATAAACATATATTGTTCATGTTCCAGGCACAAAAAGTTGGATTTGTTGAAGCAAGTGACTGTGAAGGAAGATTCCTGTACGCTCTGTTTTGATCGCCAGGCCAACATCATGCTAAGGCCATGTAAACACAGGTAAGGACACATTCTTTTGGCAGCAGGGTTTTGGGTAGGTGAGAGATTTACAGAATTTTGCCCAAACAATCAGCTTGGTAGGTAAAAAGATGTCATTTGTCATAATTCATCGTGTTTAAAGTTTTAAAGATAAATCGCCAACAGGATTTAGTCATATGTTTCAAGTGAAATATTTGAAACTTCTTTGACAGTGTGGTTTGTTTTGAACAATTCTTTTCAAATGTTTTTGTTTTTTCTTTTCAATTTTTGTGAATTTGCAAGTGATTATGCTAACCACTGGTAATTCTGACAAATTGCTAGCCAAAATGAAACCGAGAGCGGCATAAAACAGCATTCACTCACTAACTCTATCACTGATGATGTTGCAGGGGTTTCTGTGATGTCTGTGCCTTGCTACTAGAGATCTGCCCAATATGTCGCATGAGCATAGTGGAACGACAAGAGGTTGCCACGGAAACCGAGCTCCCAGAGCTACCCAGTGAGAACACAGATGAACCACAGATGTCATAACATCTACATTTTAGTCCTCCCATCTACACCTCGTCTACGACCCGTCAAGAGACCGTTGATGGGGATTGTTAAAGCATCTAGACCTCCGGTCATGTGTTATATATATTATCATTCTTACTGTACAGAAGTGTGATGTTATGCTAATTTATATTCATAAATTCTGTAAATGTTTGTATTATCTGCAATCATGCCAGAAGCTGTGAATACTATGAAAGAATCACCGAGTCGATGACTCTTCTACATATTAAGCTGTTGTATATCCAGAGGAGTCAGTATGACAGAGACACAGCGTCAGCCACATTTTGTATAGCCCTTACGCTGTAAAGACAGTCTTTTATAGATACTTTGGTGAACTTTTATCCAAGTCAGTTGATGTAAATTTTACCAAAGACAAGCCCAGTTGAAAATATTCATTGCTATTTTTTCCATTTTGTTCCAATGTCAGACTGTGGTAACACATGTATCTATTCAGATTGCCTTGCTAACTCGCTATCCTGTCCTCTTTAAAAAGGTTTACACCATTGACAGATATTTAGGCTAAGAATAGTGTTGAGTCTTAAGTTTACGAATTTTTTAAGAATTGGTGCAGGCAGGTGGCCATGTTTTACTCTCATATTGACATCATCAATATGAGGTTATGTCTTTGGATTTCATCCGTTCCTTTATCCAGCTGTTTGTTGAGTCAGTTAGTCTAAATTATAATTTTTCTATCTGTTATTATATAGATATTTTATCATGATTATGTCTTTGGGTTCAAAGTATTGGAATCATTTAGAAGCATCAAGAACACTTTTAGTTAAATATGAAGCCTCCAGTTTGTTTTATCAAAATGGCCTTCATCAGATATTTGATATATGTAACAGGGAAGAAATTAACCTTGAAGGTGTGCTAACATAAACAGTGATGATGTTGGAAACACCATAAAACAATTAAAGTGGCTCTTTGGATTTCTTTGCATTAGAAAAGATCATTTGGGCTAGGGGACCCATTTTATATAGATATGGCACAGTTGAAATTCCATCTACGCCAGAGCTTTATTTTTAAGTAGACACATCTTGAAATGGAAGATGTTTTCCGGGATGTAATGTAAATATACACTTTAATATTACTAAACTACTGTTGTAGTAGATGCTTGATTGGCATTTTAGAAGATGATATTTGATGAACATAGAGATTTTTTCTGGGTTACATCTTCTTTTTATTCTCGAGTACAACGGTTCAGGGCTTGTTCTGGCCCCATCATCACCTGATGATGGGGCCAGAACAAGCCCTGAAACGTTGTACTCGAGAATAAAAAGATGTAACCCAGAAAAAATCTCTATGTACTGTTGTAGTACTTTGTAAAGAATCAGTTTCTAATGGCTACAACTTTATTATTGTTGTTTTTGAAATTGTAAATTGGTTTGATTCAGTTATTTTGATTCTTTTGAAGCAGCATCTTGCATCCTTCAGCTGGGTCTACTCTCATTATATCATCCCACAAAGCCGAGCTACAGTATCAAGGTACTATATTGAAAAAAATGTGATAAAATACTACCCAGGGTCCTAAGTTCCAATTTTGATCTCAAACAAACATGGTTTTACTAGGAAACAAGGTGTTCTTTACCCTGAGAAACAAGAATGATACAAGATGAATTTTAAAGAAATGTCTTCTGATCAAAGGTTTTAGAAAGATATTTTACTAGCTTTTAATGATTACTCAATGATACTGTGTTGGTGTTGTTGTACAGACAGTTACCAAAATAATGTATACTTTTGGTTGAAACGTGTGGCAAAGGAATATATTTATTATTATTTAGTTATGATGATTGTCATTAGAATCTACCTTGTTAATTTGAAGAGTACTTCATCAGCTTATGTTTAAACTTCCACAATTTTCTATATTGATCAACTAATCACATGTTTGATTTTACTAGATTTAGAAGATTTTATCAACGACATAATGTCACTTTACAAAACTTTAATTTAGAACGGTACAAGAATCTGTATCGAAACGTCGCACTCACGAATAAAAAGAAGWTGTTATCCATAAAGTTTGTTCTATATTGTACTTCACAACTTCTAAAATGCCACTCAAAGACGCCAAAACTTTAATGACAATATATTATTTGTTCAACAACACAATGACTGTGATTGTTTGCCAGTTTGTCTTTTAGGACTGTGGGTAATCTAACTAAGTCTTGATTATGTTTTAGACTGTTGATTATTCAATTCATGAAGTGTTAAGCTTGGTATTTGTTCTCTTTATTTCATAAGTACACAATTCTGACTCTATGGTTTAATAGTGATTGGGTTGTCGTTGTAAGATTCTTACTTTATTTGCCATGAAAAGCATCTTTGACATGTAGGAAATTCACAAAGCATGGCACTTAGTGAAACCATGCACAATAAGTTTTGTTGGCCAATTCGAACGACAGAGAACAAACTTATTTAAACATCAGTGAACTAAAACTATTCTGGAAGTTACCATGCAAATATATTCTCTGACTTTCTGTTATGTTTTCTGTGAAATTCTCAGGTTTAGTCTTCATTGATGACAAAGTTAATTATACTGGGTCGTCAAGATGATAAGATGAGGGCTTAATATTGTGAATACAATACGTACACTTTCATTTAATATTGTGAATACAGTACGTACACTTTCATTTAATATTGTGAATACAGTACGTACACTTTCATTTAATATTGTGAATACAGTACGTACACTTTCATTTAATATTGTGAATACAGTACGTACACTTTCATTTAATATTGTGAATACAATACGTACACTTTCATTTCTACATTTTTGGTATGACAGATGAATGCTTGTTATACTTTGTGAGGCAAAATCACAGATTTGTTATAGATTGAACCCCATAAACCTTAAGCCTTTATTTGTATTTTTCCTAGACATTGATTGTCACTTGTGTTATGGGTGTTTGTGTAGCGTTGATGCCTATAGAATGGAAACTGTTAGTTATTTCTCATAGATTTATTTTTATGTTCCTGAAGGTTATTGATTTATTCACACTGATTGGTTAGTGTCATACATTGTCTCTGCTTGAATGCCAACATTTTGAAGTTGGGTAAGAAGACCAGTCTTATGTTGAATCAACTAAATGTGTAAGAAATTAGATGAATCAAGGTTAATTTGTATACAAGGGCCAGTTCTGCAGCATGATCTTAGCACTAAGGCAGTCTTGAGCTCCTTACAGTAATACAGACTTATGACGCTTGTCATACGAAGCCTTCATTTAGGGGAACCTGACAGCTTACTCAGGGCCCTGTTCCCAGTGTGCGAAATAGTTTCCAAATATTGCTAGCCAGTCGGGCCAGCTACTAGTATGCCCGAAAATTACTAGCCCACAAAATAATTCACTAGCCCGAAATATGAATGTAGAAACTAAGCAAAATATTACCAAAAGGTAAAATATCATCTTTTATCCGGCCATAATCTTGCATGATTTAAAAGTGTATTATAACTTAACAAGTCRGAGAGAGTGGTATATTTAATAAATTAACCCATGAAAATTCACTAGACAGTCGGGACAGTGACTATGGAGATTTAATGGCCCAACTGGACTTTACCAGCCACGGGCTAGCGGGCCAGTGGCTATTTCAAACACTGCCTGTTCTGCAGTGTGATCTTAGTGCTAAGATGACTGATGCTTCTATACATGAACAATGACTAATTACATTCATAATGGTAAGATAGCCTTGTGGAGCGACGTCCTGTATATATATAACTATGATAAGTCTTTAAGTTTTATGATTAGACCTCACAGAACAATAACTTTTTTCATCCTTGCTTTCTTCATGATGTATTTGATGGACATCACTCTTCATCTCTACTCCAAGTACTGGTTACAATGTACAGTTCACTAGAATCTGTTACACCATTCTCACTTCATTGGTTGTTAGACGTTGGAAGATCTTTGGCAATCATACTTGGTGCAATAATGTTGAAGTTATGATAGAATGCCATCCCACTCAGGGTCCGCTCCACAAAGTGATCGTTGTGACGATAGCGCCCATATTTTAACATGGACATTCATAGATCACTTTGTGAACATGACCGAACCAGTTTGAACCAAGCAAGACCCACCCATCCTGCAATATACATGGTAATTGTACTACTGTCAGCCCAGTCGCTAAAAGTCACAATATGTTGAGACAAGACGATTGTTTCCTTGTTTTAAGGATTGTCCTCAGTATGGCAGAATTTACAAATGTAAAACATATTTCCTGAAACTTGCATTTATCTACATTAAGAGCATATTATTTAAAAATAATCCTCCACTGAGGCAGAAGGATGATTTGTTTCATGAATATGAATTGCTGAAGGTCATGTGATGTGTATGCTGACCAATGAAATCTATAAGATAAGGAAGCAAGTGGTCTGTCCCAATAATTATCATATACAGGTGATATTATGTGCATGGATTATTCTGGCTAGGAGAATATAGTGAGAAATATGCCAGTGGTATTGTATAAAATAGATCTTTTAAAAATAATGTATTCTTGATATTTTCAAACAAAATTTATAACATGATCATAATTACTATGTATGCAGGGAATATGTTGCAAGATACCAGATAGCAGGTTTCCATTCATAATGATTCATACAGAATGGTAAATTTTGCCGATTTGACCCACAATTGAGAACTAGTATCATGCCTCCAAAATCAGCAATGTTTTTTCGAGATTGTTGTAAGTATGCATTCTGCAGCTGCATTTGATAATTCACAAGTTCATAAGTTCCCATATGAATAATAATTTAATCGGTGATATGTGCCACTTTATAAGTGTCTCAAAGAAAGAGATCTTTGAACGATTGTTCAAATAAGATCTGTGAAGTTGTTGCACAAACAAATGCTGATCAATCAGCTGATTCTAAATAGCTGCTGACCAATATATTTTTTAATTCTTTTGCAATGGGAGGAAATTAGCCTTATTACCCTGTATACATTGGAGTAAATACATTTTATCACACGTTTTATCATGTTGAAATGTGGCTAGACAAAAATATAATGTTAAATCACTGAGGTTTATCTTGCAGCTTCAGAGCCAGTCCATGGAAATTCGTAATTTGGTGATCATGGTGTTCGAGTTTGATTTGTCTTAGATCCTTTCAGCCTCTTTCGTTGAATTTGTTTCGGGGGCACAGGTGGCGCAGTTGTTCGAGGCTCTGATCTCTACAGGATTGTGTCCCTTGGACACATCAGAACCATGATTGTGGGTTCAAATCCCAGTTCCTAGACATGTCAGCACCACTTTGTGTTTTGCCTCCCATCAACACCAGGAATATTATTCAAAACAACCTAAAACCAAACTCACTTTATCATTCATTGAACATTGTATGCCACAAGCACGTAAAACAGGTTGCAAGTTTCAAGAAAGTCTTTCATTGCTTTATTGCTGTAATATAGCTGATGCGATATAAAATTTAACTCACTCAAGAAACTCTCGATATGTGTAATAAAACTGACACAAAATACTGAGGTGAGACTTATTCTGGATATTTTGTATTCTTATATTTTCATATACATGGCTCTGTTGAGAAGCACATTACATTTTATTAGGAATAAACACAGGGTATTTGAATAATTTGGCATCTCAAAAAACTGTGTGTTTAATAGTCAATTCTAAGCTTAAATCAGCATGGAGACGGCAACTGTCATACTTTTTTATTAATAAAGAAATAATTAAGGCCTAAATATCCAATATGGACATCATGGCTAAGTCTGTGTAACTGTTGGCCAATATGAATTTGAAATACACTGATAATCTGTATTGTTTGGCTTGGTTGTTTCTTGAAAAATCATCAGCTTTTGTGTAATTCATTAAAATTATGTTTTTTATTACCTCACTGTCATTTATGAGTATATTGGCTGTAATGTATTTCGCAGATAGTGCCCTCTTTTGCAGGGCTGTCTACTACAAGTATAACAATTGTGTTCCTGCAGTCGTGGATTTTCAGATTGACTGTCCTTGAATTGAGTCTGATTTTATCAGGATATGATTTATTGTAATTGTTGATTATGTATGCACTTCAATACACCAAAGCAGTTTCATTTCACATTTGACCAGAAACCTAACCAGTTTGAATATTTTGTTAAGGAAAGGTGAGCTACAGTGTATTTGTTCCTGTTTGTTTACACTGATGTGTTGTAAGGCCAACATTTGCCCAGAAGTCAGACTGTCACAAATTATGCACTGATTTTTATGCCTAAACAATTAACATTTCATATTTAAGTGGCACAGTCCTGGCTGAAGAGTTACTTAACATACATTCATCTTCATATGAGTTTCAGGCTTCCATGTTTTTCCATTAATGGAAATGTCGTGAGAATATTGACTCACATCAGAGATTAAATGACTTATTGGAAACAACATACAATGCATTTTACATTCACTGTTCAAACTTGAGCATAAAAGTGGTCTTTGTTGTTAACCATAAGTTAGACAATTTAGGGGTCTGTGACTTAACTACTAGAGGAACATGCCTCACTTTAATACACTATAACACTCTACCACCTTATTTCATGCTGATGATATATGTATTCAAGATACTGATAACTGTGCAGTATATGGCAAAGGGGGATAACTGTGTTGTTCTTAATCACTTACCTTCAGCCATGGAGTTACGGACTTCTCTTGTGATCTTTAGTAATACTGAGATGAAAGCTTATGTCAACAAACAATGTTTGTCAACTGGGTCAGAAAGTGAGCCTATGACAGCAAGACAATTTGAAAGAAACTTCTATTAAGTAGGTTGAAATAAGGCATCATGTTTACCTTATATACTGTTTTGGTGATGTACTGGAGTAAATATATTCTGTGTTGACAAAGTTTACTGAGATACATTTATTACTGTCAGTTTTATTATAATGATGGCATTTGTTATGTCGTATGTGTTTTTATGAGATAAGTAAACACGAGATACTATGGGACGCTTGTTTAATCCAGAGAGTTTAGATCCCACAAACATATGGATTTCCAAACTGACAGACATGTACAAAGAGTATGGAGTGGTTATTAGGTCTTTGGTGTCCTTGTAACAAAGCAAGAACAAATGATTATGCTGACTGTCGATTATTTGCTGCTGATTAGCATATCCTGCTGCTTGTCATAATTGATGTGTTGTTGACACCACACAGGGTAGGTTGGTTGTTGCTTTACACCGCAGTCAGCAATATTCCAGCTATATGGCTGGACCAGGATCAAATCTGGGCCAGACAATCCAGTGATCAACAGCATGAGCATCGATCTACTTAAGTGGGATACGATGACAGTTCCATAGATTGTTCCTCATTATGTTGATCACTGGATTGTCGTAGAGACTCGATTATTTACAGACTGCCGCCATATAGGTAGAATATCGCTAAGTACGGCGTTAAACAACAAACAAACTCTACAGCACTACAAAGGGGCTGTAGAAATGAAGTATATCCAGCAAAGCACTGTAACCTTGGTAACTCTCAAACACAGCATTTCATCTTCAAGCATGTCCTTGTCTTCATTCCACCTCCCTGCCTAACTTACCTTTCATAGGTACTTTTCCTGCCTGATGGTGAAGGGGAGGTCTTGTTGATGGTGCAGTGCAGTTATGTCCCTTTGGGGATCCAGCAACCTACGGGCATGTGTTTGAATCCTAGATTTGCCCTGATAATGTTTTTAGCTTTGTCAGCACCATACCTTCTAGTGGGCTTCAGCAGAGTGGGAGAATAATAGGTGCTTCACTTCAGGGTTTTGTTCTAGATGCCATGTCAGGATAAGACTGAAATAGAGTTGTTTGTAGAACCATTACCCAGTGTGACTCTTCTCACCTGCCACCCCTACCTACCCCCATCCATGTTACCTACGAACCAATCTATTCATCCATATGGGGTAGCGGGGTAGCCTAATGGTTAAAATGTTCACTCGTCACACTGAAGACCCGGGTTTGATTCCCCACATGGGTATGATGTGTGAACCCATTTCTGGAATCACATGCTGTGATATTGCTGGAATATTGCTAAAAGCAGCGTAAAACCAACCAAACTCACTCGCTCACTCACTTCATCCATATACCTCCCTCAATCTCCCTTCCAAATTTGCCATTCATTCATCAACTTTCTTTCAACCCCATCCGAACCTTATATTCTTGAAGAAAGACATGTATTGCTTGTTTGATCAGCTTTCTAGAAGTTGGAAAGTCAATAACGAAGATTACAACTTTTGTGGATAACAACTTCTTGTTTTATGCATAGAGTGATTTTTTGACATTTTGGTGTAGATTAACACGCCATCAAGCTTTTAGCTTTTAGTTTGATAACAGTGCAAGAATCTACACGGAAACGTTGCTCTATACAATAAACAAGCTGTTATCAATAAAGTTGTAGTCATAGTTTGAGAAAAGGTATGATTTGCAGAAGTTACGTGTGTTGCCGGCATCATGTTCCTTGTACTGGAGCATGTATGATGTTTCAGATAGTATGATAATAACTGTCATATTCTCTGCAAATAAACCACACCGATGTATGGAATAACTGTTGATGCAGGCTACCCTGTGGCCAGAATCCTTGATTGTGTCACTTTATACACAGTAACACTAAAACTGAATGATTGTGGAATATATTGCGATATTGACTATGTGTGATAAATTGCACTGTTGACTGCACATGATGGTATGTTGATATTGACTGTGTGATATTGAATTTATTGACATGAGAAATCATTCCATTCATCATTCACGTCTTACTCTTTAAACATGGATATTCTGAACTAAACACTGTGAACAAACAAAACCTTTTTCTTAAGCTTTCAGAACTTCAAGTTGAGAAATTTCTTTAATTGCACAATTGTTCTAATCATTCTGTTTTAATTAATCAAACTTTTTCTTGAACTCAGCCTGTCTCAGGAACTTGGACAAATGTGATCAAAATGTTGAAGTGAAATTAAATTGTATTTTTTTGTCTATTATGAAGGGAATGCTGTTTTGAAATTAGAACAGTAACACATGCTTTCAAAGAAAAAATTATCATCAGTGTTAGGGAAAATAGCTATATATTTTTATGGATACTTTGTACTACCCAAAAAAGGTTAAAGAACAGCCACAATAATAAAGCTGTGTCGTGATACGTACCAGCCATGCCAGAGTGTGTATAGTCATATGTCCTTGAACGCATGTTCTTGAACTCCTTTTGAGAAGTATATAATCTTCTTTTGACCAGCAGGAATGAGGTTTATTCTCTGTAATTAGTTTGCTTGTGTCCAGGCTAGCTATTCTCGAAACGTTTGTACCCCTACAAACTTCTTAAGCCCATTCTTAACACATTGGCAACGATCAAAGTTCAGAATTCTTAGGGCTACGAACGTTTTGAGAATAAGGGCCGATTGTTCTTCCCCTGCTGTACATGGTAGACGTTACAGAAGTAGGAATATTGCCTCATGTGGAATTTGGGCCACATCACAGGGAAATCCGACTAAGGTCGCATTCAAGACCAGCCTATGGAAATATTCACATTTGGAAAACCTCCTGAGACCCTAGGTTTATCTGGGGAAATCAGATCTAGGCCACAGGTTCCCCTAGAAAGTAAAGCATAGGGTCTGTTTTTTTGTTGAGAAAGTCAAATATGGTCGGAGTTTCCGAGGGAAAGGTATGAACCAGGGTGCCATTGTACAAAGCTAAATAAGCGCTAAGGTGACAGTAACTCCTATACCTTAACATACACTTAAGGTTATCTTAGCGCTAAGGCTTCTTTTGTACAACGGCACCCTGGATGATACGAATGGTCAGAATGTAAGGAGAGACCAATCCTACTTGCGGTTCTCATGTCAAGAATCAACCTTGGTCTTTTCTCCAGAAGGGAACATCTAGTCCATGGCAGTGTCCATCACTAAGTATCAGGAAGCCTGCATTATGTTGTAGAGAAACTGGTTAATCACCCTTGACAACCTGTCAGGAGTGGCTCAGTTATCTAAATCTCTACAATTCGCTTAGATGTGCCAAACTTGATCCAGGCATTGATCCCTTTTCAACCTGATAATGTTTCTAGATTTGTCAGCATCATACTCATATGTTAGACCAAAGTGATAAAGGTCTGAGACCTGCATCACCTTGGGCTGTCCTCACCCGTCAAGTTGACATGCTGATGTTAATCTCATCAAAACCAGATCTTAGTGCTTGCAGTCACTACATCACTAGTGGTAGCAAGCACTAAGATCTTATGGAAATAAGATTGCGCTGAGATATCAAAACTACAGTTCATGCTCCTACAGTAAATAACTACACATGTATATCAGTCAGTCAAGGTAATCTATCCATAGAACTTGGTTTTCCTTCAGTCAAGGTAATGTTCCACAAAGTAGATGAATTGCAATGAGTATTACCTACCAGTAGTCATCATGTTTAGCTTGCTTTGTGAACATAGCATTGGGCAAGCTTATACACCATACATCCTTTCTCATACAATATGAAAATGAATGCTAAATTAACCAGCCCTTAATGGTCTTGGTTTCATAATGTGTGGCACATTCTCAGGGTGTATTTTCACACTAAAACTTAAATGCCCCCAAGGCCAGACCAATTTTATTTCTTGTTTTATGGATATTTGTCCTCACAAAACTCTAAAGGCAGGAGGGAAAAAAAA
>VKKT01001362.1:110547-129003 GCA_008038995.1 Haliotis laevigata | reverse complement strand
CCCCCCCCAATGTCGTAAGGTCCTACATTGACTGCGCTTGCATCAAATACGTTAAGCACAGCAACAATAATAAGAAAGACAATGGTAACAACAAAAATGAGATAATATAAATTTAAAAAATAAAAATAAAAGAAAATAATAGCAATAAAAACACACGAATCGTGTATATTTAAAGAATATATTTGTGATAACTTACATCATCTCATACAAAATGTTGCATTAAAGTCAAATACACTAAAATGTGGAACCCATTTGCGAAATATAAGTAAGAAAATCAATAAAATAATCACTCGAATTATTCTACAAAAAATAGTCGCCTTGTATTAATCAACATTGTCCCAACAATGGCATTCTGTATTACACAAGCCACTAAAACTGCACTGAATATCGGAATAATTGACCTATTAATATCCAGTGTAACAACTGCCTCGATCACTCATCAAAAGTAAACCCTTTGTGATACACATGTGAGGAAGGCTGCCAACCACAAAGCAGCTGTAAGAAGCAGAGAACAGGTCTTCGGTCGTCATCACCGTCGATACCGTTAACCATTGAGTACAACCAGTCGTAGGTCAGGAAAGTACGCTGCGTGGAGCTTTAAGTCCTTTTCAGGTGTTCGAAGCAGTGGAGAGCGGGAACAGCTACAATGGATTTACTATGGAACAATATATTTGAGGTAGGCACGTTTCTTGATTTGTCATTCGATGTGTAGCGATTTTCAGAGGGCGAGGATGAAAAAAATGAGGAAATGTAAGCAGATCAATCTTCTAGAATGCATCAATAACGGTATGTTGAATTCATCTGACATTTTTCATTTGGCATCACGTTGAGATTGGGTTATTTGTGACTGACTGCCGTGGGCCCTAACCACCATGTCAGTTTCAGCTTACAGTGTTGTTTTAGCTTTAAACCACAAAATTAGTTTGTCGTATGGCATCAGGTTATATACGAGAGAAAAAAAATCACGTTTACAGGTGTGTTGATTGTATATGCTCATTGTCATTGTCAACAAAGCGTGTTGGATTGTTGTCCTCTCTACGTCTCTAGAAAACAGAGTTGACATCTGAATTTTGCATCAGAACATTCACCTGTCGTTAAATTTCCCCCAGAGAAAAATTGGAAAATGTCCCATGGCAAATAAAATTGTTTGATTGAAAAATGTAAACAAAAGATTTCACAGGTCGACATGACATCTAGGTCATGGTCGTGTCAGCATATGCAAATTCACTAATTATGCGAGTTTTTATTAACATAATATTAGTCTCAACTCTGGTTCTACATCATTAAAAAAAGATGAACACTTTAGGGAAAAAGCCATATTTGTTAATTTCAGTATTTCATTCATTTTCATTCACTAATGGGTGATGAATTGGTACAAATGTGCCTACAAGCAGGCCTCATTGTAATAATAGGACGCTATGGTGGGGGTGCCTTTGTTTGTGTTCAAACATCGCTTTATAAACAAACATAATATTTGGACACGAGCAGCGAAACTTTATAATCGTAATACGTTCATATATCCGAACAATTTGCACTAATTCAATCGTGTATATCACGCGCGTGTGGAGGGTTTTCTTTGTTGTTGCACTGATTTGCCTGGTTTCTATTTTAAGATTTTTCCGTGTCAATGTCAAAACGCACGAGCAACTTTCTTTGTTTCTCTGGGCCAGTGTTGACAAGTTCTTGTCCGTTTATGCGATACACAAGCACAAGCCTTGCTCCCAATCTGGATGATACTGATGTTAAGGGTTTGTAGAATCATGCCCATTTCACAAAAAGAAGTGTTACAAACGATATTCTCCGTAATACTACGCGTTTACTATCCTACTCTGCTCAGTTCATTCAGAAACCCAAACAACGATACGAGCAATTTGTGTAAGATGCATGAGTCATCGGTAGTTTCCGTCGCCATCATCGGTTATTTCCGTGAGGGCCTAGAAAAACAAATCCCATCAGCCAATCAGAGGCGCCTCCCTATGAAGAACTGGCCAATCATAGTTCTCAAAACATACCTCGTGGTCTTTCCCCAACATGGCGGGTGAGTCCACCTCACATCACTACTTTGTTTCTCAAAATTTGAACTTTTGCGCCTTTTTTAACGTACCTTAATTTCGTTTCAGATATTGAATTTTATGCTGATGACTCAGATGATACCCAAGACGATGGTGAGTTACAAATTTATTATCATTAATATGTCCTGTCATTATACTTGACACAGAGAGAAGATGGTAAAATTGCATGTGCCCACGGTCTTGGATTTTCATGTCGTTTCGCGCCGTTACTTGTTATCAAACAATACAAAGATCACATGGTTTATAAATTATGCGTAAGGATGCTATGTTTCCTATTATTGTATCCTATGTGTTAGATGTCAATCGTAGAAACACGAAAACACGTGAATATTTGGCCTTCAATTCAAACACAACAGTGACGAAAGCCAAGATTTGGATACCATGATGGTGGGGGTCATGTGACCGGGGGTTTCCGCCGACCTTTTGAACTTGGCTCAGCGTTGCATTTCTGTTCCCGCCACTCGCTTGCCGCGGCTTGATGCTTCAATTACCGACTGTTGATGAGGTATCCGTCATTTTTTGCACCATATTCGCAGTTAGTGTTTTGCGATGCACTTGTAGATAGCTGTTTGCAATGGTGTGTACTTGAGTCATGAATGACTAAGGCTGTGAGAAAGCAGAGCACGTTGTTATCGCAAAGTAGGTCAGGTCTCTCGGTATCGACAGTTTGGCCAATGGCTTCTTGCGCGCCAAATTCCCCTTCCTCTCATAGGTGAGTATCGAGACTTGGTATTTTTTTCACGGACGACAGTTGTATATTTGACATAGATACAAGGCGATATATGTAAGCAAATATTTTAACGTAGATAGATATTGTGTTTTATTATTTGTGTGTGAAATAGGATGAGTTTGTCAAGGTTACTACACACTGCATCGACTTACCCGTGCACATGGCGCCATGTAAACCACGTGTTGGGCCAAACGTAGCTTGTTTTTCGCAAGTATTCCGTTAAGATTTATGGTTTTGACAGTAATTGTTACCGCATAGTTTAATATTTACATTCTTTTCATATTTTTGTGTAATACAAGAATGAATATTTCTTATTCCTACCTGTTTTTACTAACCGTCGTGGCTTCTGTTCTCTTTGAGGTAGATACCTGTGAGAAACTTTTAATGATGACAAAGCAAATGTCGTTTTACTAATCGTCGTACGAGGTATGCTTTTGTGTTGCAAATGTGTAAATGTCATTTTTAATTTCTGTTACTATATAGTGATTTTATACACCATGATTTCTGCAATGTTTTGAATAAAATTCAACTGGCTTTCTCATGGTGACAAGATATATGCGACCAAAAGAAATTTAGCTTATTTGAAAGGAGTTGATGCACACGTTTTCGGTGAACTACACTTTTAAGACGAAACTGAGGGGTATTATGAATAGCTTTAAGGATTTTGCTGTTGTTAAATTGTATTTCCCACAATTTCTTTTGGATTTGGAAAATTTGAAGTATGGTTTAGATGAAGAAGTTGCTTCACCATTGGTCAAGTTTTGCATCTGTTGGAAATGTGACATCTTGGATGAATGAATGGTTGGTTGTGCTGTTTTCCCATGGCATTTGAAGTTTTATTTTTGTCTAAACCTTTCTCAACATTTTTGTGTCTTGACGTTTTGCCAAATTATTAGATTCCTAGTTTTCATTGCATTTTGTTCTTGTAGGGTATGGCTTCGATGATGGACTTGGTGAAGATACAGATGACAATTTGTCACCCCTCCAAAGGCTACAGAAATATCTCGACAGTGACAACATCTTCAACAGGTATTTTTTAAAAAGCAAATACTTAATGTGATGTAAAATTGATAATTGTAACTGAGGTTTTTGTAAGTCTGAAAGCGTGCAATGTATTTTGTCATGTTCAGGGATTGGGATAGAGAACTTTGACAAGGGGTCATGTTCTGAATTTAGATGGGCCATTGTTCTGAATTTAGATGGGCCATTTCCCTTGTATCAATAGTAAACTTTTTAATGGGACATTTTTTATTCTAATGTGTAAAATGGCCCATGGTCCCAACCTTTCCCGATTCCTGCATGTTCATCAATATAACACTTTTGCAATGCAAGTTGATCACGCATGGCAACCAGTAAAAAATAAAATTCATGTGCACTTAGCTGAATGATGATTGTGTTGTTGGTTTGAGTTAAATTGTGGTCCTATTTTAGACAAATGGTTGCCAGGGGCTTGTTGGACACACTTAGAGCGGTTGGCACCAATGAGGAGGAGGCTCAGGCCGTCCTTAAAGCTATGGTCAAAATCTCAGAAGATTCTGGTAAGTGATAGTTCTGTGATAACCTAAGTTTGGTTTACAACCTTATGTTGGTATTGCATTGTCAAATTCAAGTTTCAACCCATCTTGCTCATTTATTCTTCATTTGTGTGGGAAATAGTTTAATCTGAATGCAAGCCAAGGATGACAAGGAAAAGTAGAGATAGGAAAGTTCATGCATCAGAAAATAGTTTTGGAAAATATCACCATGCTAAGATGCTACCTATCTGTAATCATTGGACTAAAATTGAGCCTTTAGGCTCAGATAAAATACATGATATAAATTTGTACTGGGTGTTTGGCATGTACCTGTAAGTGAAGAATGTACATTTTCTTTTCAGAACCAACAGTGCGATCCGAGTTGATGGAGCAAGTACCTCATATAGCAGTGTATTGTCAGGAAAACATAGAAACGTTTGAAAATGCGGTGCCCACATACATCCTACCAATGGTTGTGCGGTATCTCAACGATGGCAATAACCAGGTGAAATAAGACTTCCTCTTATGCAGGTTGGGATTCGGATGTTTGCAAAAATAAAGGTTGTAAAAAGATTGCACACCTTGTTCAAGACAATTCATGCCTAAGTTTATTTCTTTATCTGGGAATGCTGAGCATGTGCATACTCTTGACAGAGCTTATTAAGCATGTGTTGAATGTGCGATCCACTAATGACATTACTTTTAAAATTCAAACTGCATTTGATATAATTTAATACTCACTGACAAAACTGTTATTAAAAGTAATAGGTGAATGGTTGCTTTGATATATTGCTGTTAACAGTATATTTAAATATGGAAAGACTGATTTTGAAGTGCACCAGTGTTTTGACTGTCATTTTTTGTTGAAGGTGCGCAAAACAAGTCAAGCTGCCCTCCTTGTGCTGTTAGAGCAGGAACTTGTTGACAAAGGTACGGTGGATATGAATCTAGTGAGAATATATTCTTACTAAATTGGAAGCATTTGATTGTTATTTAATAGTCTATGTACAAATTCTGGTAGAGATGCTGTCATGTCAGTACTTGTATAACTGGTAGTAGAAACAGTCCACCACATTGTTTGGTTCAGTGTGAAATGACCAGGCTTAAAATCATTGTCAGAATGTTGTCAGGACTGGAGATATTTTTTCAAGTAGGTATTTGTGGACATATTCTTAGTCACTTTGTTGATTGATAGTTTTCTTTGCATAACGTACTGGTATTTTTAACCAAAGACTTAAACTATTTGAAACCCAATGTTGCTTAAAACATTGTTTCATTTCCCATAAAATAAATCCAGCTATTCATGTTAAAAGTTACAATGAGCAAATGGTCAGTTTTCTGCTGGCAATGTCATGTATGCACAATGACAGCAAAATGAAGGATGAATGCTTGTCAGGTCATGGCTATTTTTATGAGCAGAGAGACAACTATGTAGCTGTTTCAAGTGAGTGCACACTAATTAGCAAAATAAGCTTACAAATTGATAATTGTGGCACCCGAGGGCTAAGCAGAAGTTTTTCTGCGAGGATTTTCACAAGCTTTGAAGACATTGAAGTTTGATTCATAAAAATGTATGAATAGATTGCTTAATGTGACGACAAGTTGACCGCTTAAATTCATGGTCAAATGTGAGGGGGGAAATATTTACAAGACCTTGAATTAAGGTTAAAACAATCACAAACCTTAAGCCAGCAGTTCTGTCACAGTCAGTATCATTCAAGTGATTTTCTATTGCAGCTGACATCGAGGAGCAGGTAGTCCACGTAATCTTGGATCTGGCTTGTCCTGACAGTCTTGATGACTACAGAACAGAGGCAGTGGCTGTGAGTGATGCAGTGTTCAGATAGTTTAGTAGTCAAGAATGTATAGCTGTAGAAGTGCCTTGTATGTTTCATAGACTTGATAAATCTGCTGCATTCTGCCTGAAAGACATGGGTAGTGAGATGTTCTGCTAATCCATCTTACTGCTCTGTCTTTTGCACAGAGTGTAGGCAACAACTTGATTCCATGTGATTAAGACACTGTCTGGGCATGCATCTCTGGTGGTTGTTTCATTGTTGTGGTTTGAGTGCAGTATTTGAGTGTTGTGAGGCTACAGATGTCATGCAACGTCAACGCTGGATGTTATACTGTAGCTCCAGTCTCTATCACAGCCAGCCTTGATGAGCCATGACACCTGTCGTGACCAGGTCAGCACAAATCTACAGGAACAGGTTGGTTGAGGAGTTTGAGAAGGGCATGCATCAAGTTTTGATTTGGATTCACACTGTTGGATGTTCAAGAAAGTGTTTCTGAAGTTTCTGTTGCTGATGTAGTTTTGATGTAGAAATTTGATCAATAAGTGGTGTTCCAAATTGAGAATGTCTCACAATTTCCAAAGTATAGAATACTGCAGGTCTCTTCATTGAAATACTGATGCAGTCTGCAGTGTTATCCTCCAGTCTGAAGACTGTTCAACTATCTTCTGGTCTGGTAAGATCAGCCATTTTTTGACTTCTAAGACTAATCTCAAAGATAATGTCAAATTAGATGTTGAGGCTAATGTTGCACATTTGCAGGGAGGCAAAAAAACATTTTCTCAATTTTGAACACTGCTAAGTTTGTTTATGTTCTGTTACCCGAAGTTTACTGCCGACGGAAGATTATTCTGAAGTATGCCACTGCTGACCAGGTGGTTGGGATGTGTTGTACAAGCCATATCACAGCCTGCTTGGATCAGTAATGTTGTATTTGTTGCAGCCAGAAGAAAAACGTGGACATATACATGGGTTGACAAGGTCATCAAAGTGACTGTGAAATGTGTTTCAGATCATATCACAGCCAGCTTTGATGAGCTCTGTTGATCTGCCATCCTCATGAAGTTTGTGTTTTGTGAATTTCATTTGTGTTTCTCTGTTTGTTCAATGTTTATACCAATCAGTGATTGGGAGGCATCAAAGTGGTGGTGAAATGTTTTTCGTATCATATCACAGCCAGCTTTGATGAGCTTCCAGTCTCTACTGTCATCGAGATGATTTTGTAATATGTTTGCAGATTATACCCAGGGGATTTAGGCATCAAAGTGGTTGTGGTGTGTTGAAATAATCATATCACAGCCAGCTTTGATGAGCTTGATTCTTTGACTTATCATCAGAATACCTTCCTAAACATGCATAACCCTTTCAGCCTTTAGTTTGCAGCGTACCTGAAGAGGAATTTTAGTCAGAGGCAAAAGTGGTGGTGTCTCTTCCATCAAAGTGGTTGGGATGTGCTGACATTGTTCCATATCACAGCCAGCTTTGATGACAGAGGTTCATTCACGGGACATCAAGGACAAGTTTGGAAAGTTTTTTGCATGTGTTGAGAAATGTTTCAATTTCCCAAAGAGCTGTTTTGGTTTGTTCGATTGTATTTGATTTAATTTCGTAACCATGTAAATTCGATTTAATAATTGTTAATGTGTCCATCAATAAAAGATGCACGAATTAAGCAGTGAAACACCAAAATCTATACTCTACAGTTGGTTTTCCTCGGATGTCTTTGGTACATCAGTTTTGAAATTCTTATTTTAGTACTTCTGAAAGTGGCAATGTAAGACAACATTTCACAAAATGATTTTAAGGCATTATGTTCACAACAGAATCTGGTGTCAACATTGTACCATGGTCTCATTGAAGTTCATATTGTGACGGTACATTTTAGGATTGGTGGACTTGAGAAATGTTTCTGGAGAATCTCTGTTTGATGCTCTTTGTTGATGTATTGTAGTTGATGAGCAAGATGGCCCCCCTCCTTGGGAAGGACATCACAGAGCGTCAGTTCCTCTCTCGATACTGTGAGATGTGCACAGATCCACTCTTCCATGTCAGAAAGGTAAGAAAATTTAGCAAGTTTGTTAGCTAAGCAAATAATTTAACTGCAATGCACATCCTCTTATGTATGCTTTGGAATATGGGTCTCTGCAGTGTGTGGTAAATATATTTAACAAATTGCCATAGAATTGGGTAGTGTAGATAGGCGTGCGCAAGGACAGTGATGTTTAAAGTTGCAGGTTAATATCACTGTCTACATTTGTGGGCATATACATGGATGACAACAAACTCTTAGACATTTCCAAACTAGTTTCGTTTCAAGAATGAGGGAATTTAAATTTATGAATGTTGTGATGCTCTGTTATTTTTTTATTAATTTTGTATAACAGGTTTGTGCTGCAAATTTTGGAGAACTCTGTGCAGTAGTAGGAACTGAAAATACAGAGGAACATATGGTGAGTATTTATTTACAAATTTTCTCATACTTTGTGAAACTAGATTCCAGAATTTAAGACAAGGGTCGTCATGAAGTTATTTATTTCTAATTAAGAGTCCACGTTTTTTTGTGTACCCTAGTATAGGTCCTCCTAGATACTTAAGAGTGTGATTGGAGGTGTACACCCGTGATAAGAGGCGACTAACAGAATGGGGTGGTCAGACTTGCTGACTTTGTTGACACTAGATAATCTTATCCCAATTGCGTAGATTGATGCTCATAGTGTTGATCGTTGGATTGTCTGGTCCAGACTCGATTATTTTCATATCGACGCCATGTGTGTTAAGCAACAATTAATTGTTGCCTTGTTCCTACTTACAGTATCTTCATACAGCTGTGATGTCACCATGGTTTTTTTTATTTGATGTGAGACTTCAATTTCAGCTTCCCAAGTTTTACTATCTCTGTGAGGATGGGGTCTGGGGTGTACGGAAAGCATGTGCTGAGTGTTTCATGAATGTCTCCTGTGCATCATCATTAGAAGTCAGACGAAATGACCTGGCCAGTCTCTTTGTAAATCTGCTCTGTGACCAGTCAAGATGGGTATGTATCCATCCAGAGTGGTGAATTTCTCGACTTCTGACTTGTCTTTCCTCTTTCAGCTGACATGAAACTGGAATAATGTTCAAAGCAGTGTTCAATCCCCATAACTGATGTCTGAATGCTTTGAGGCAATTTGTGTTTGTTTTTGGGGGAAATTGAAAGTCACATGTCAATTTTGTTATTATGAGACTTGCTAAAGCTGATGGCAAATGTTTTCAAGTGGTGGTGGTGTGATTTTTTTGCACAGGTGAAGATGGCTGCCTTTCAACAGCTTGGACCATTCATCTCAACCTTTGCTGACCCGAACAGCACAGGCTTGGTGGTGAATGATGATGGCAGTATCACCTTTATCCACCCTGATGGTGAACAGCAGAGGTAAGCAACGCAGTCATTTTCGAATAAGCCAGTAAGGATTCATGGGCAGACAAGTGTCCAGTGGTTAGGCTGTGAAATGGCTGATACAATGTGGGATTTCGCACCTAGTTTACATGACATTATTTACTGACTGCCCTGATATGGAAGACAAAATATTTGCAGGCATTACTGATTTTGAAAAAAATGTCTATAATTGTCATGTAGTCTTAGCACCATTCTGTAAAGAAATGTAGTAGTTATTGATGCAAAGAATGTATAAAGTGAAGCATATGTGCCATGTCATATTTGGGATTATACCTTCTTAGTTAAGAAGTATTTTTTTTTTGTTGAGTTCTATCTGGGATTCAAACCAACACTGTCCGGCACATTATTGCCAGCAAACAGTCGGCAGTCACTCTCAGCCACTGCATATATGTCTATATATGTTACATTAAACCACTTGGTAAATGGCATTGTTTTTTCACAATATGATGTAATATATGCACTGAAGCCAAAAATTATGCTGTTTCAGTTGGTGATAAACATTGTTAGAGAGCTCTGTTACAAATGACTTGCATTTTCATGTAAACAACTACTGTCACGTCTGCTGCAAGTGTTCTTGGTTCAGAATTAAGTTTTGGTTTCATGTTTCAGTGAAGCGGAGGCGGAGATGAGCTTCAAACGAGCTGCCAAAGAAGCCTTGGGCTGTGATATTGACGACCTTGAAGCTGAGCTCTTTCGAGATGAGAAAGAAAGTGAAGAGGGCTCTTCTGATGGGACTGATTTGCGGGAGGAGAAGATGGAGATCGATGCTATGGATAATGGTGAGGAAGAATTGAAAGAGGTGAAAGCTAGTGATGAAACAACGAAATCAGCTGTGGACAATCAAGAACGGTCTGTAGAAGAATTGAGAGCTGAGAAGTACGAGAACAATGTCAAAGTAACAGTTGAAGAACCAGTGGCCACTGATGGCAGTGAATCAACAGTGACTTTGGAAGAGATTGGGGAATCAACAGACGGTGATGTAAATGACATGGACTCTGCTGTGAAACCCAAGGAGGAAAAGTCTGAGGCTGAGAAGTCTCCTGAAGAAGTTTCTCCTGAAAGTGACACTGGAAGTTCGGAAACAAAGGAAGAACAGGCCACAGACCAAGAGGGAAAGGAGGAAGAAGAAACAGAAGTAAGTGAAGACAAATCAAATGAAAACACATCTACCTCCGGTGCTACAGACGCTGAGATTTCCTTGGAGTCTGTAGGAGCTGGAGAAGAGGCTGCTGGCAGCCCTCTTGGACACTCGGAAAAAACCCATGTACATATTGACAGTACAGAGTCTTTCAATTCTTTCCAATTCTGGCGCCCACCGTTCCCCCAAGTTGACCTTGATTTTGATTTAGTCGATGGAGCCCCAACCAACATTCACATCACTGCAAAGGTGCAGGACGACGGCAAAAAGGTCTATGCAACAGAAATGAACGTGGCTGTATCTTCAAGAGGCCTTGAGGATGTGTCAACGAGCATAGCTCAGATGCATGTAAGTGAAAAGGCGACACCAGTTGTCCAGACTACTGCTGTGGAGCAAGCTGGCGTGAGGATTCACACAGCAAGTGTGAGCACTGTGAGTGAGGTGGAGACAGTTAGCCATATTGGCAGCACCCACGTGATAGGGCAGCAGATAAATGAAGTGCCTATGGCAGTGGTGGATGGTGTTGTGCAAGGTAAGCAGCCTGCAATGAGCAGGAATTTCTTCATGTCAGCAGCTACCCAGGATTTGGTTATTGAAGGAAGTGATCAATGTTTCAACAGAAATTTCTTTTATTAAGTGAAATTCACTTTTAATGTGGAGGAGAAAGTCTTGTTGGCACACTTGTTAGTATGTTCAAAAGGGCACACCTGAATGTACGAAATATAACAGAAAAAAAGTTAAATGTTCAAAGTTAATAGACCTTGTTGACCAGACTCTAGGTCCAGTTACTTATGCAACATTTTCCAGGTTAACTTGTATACCAACCTTATACAGTATGGTAATTGAGATCAGAACATAGCAGCTTTTAGAGTGAACATTTACAATATAAATGTAGATATATCCAGTGTGTATGTTTCAGTGTCAGAACATTTGCATGGGTTCATCCTGAAATGTATTGTCAAAATCGATGAACTGTGATATTGCACAGTTAATGTACAGGTCTATATATTTTCTGCTTGAGAGTAACCAGCAAAATATAATTTTTAGTGATATTTCAGGAAATTTTCGGCCATAACGTCTTGTTAAGGTAGATATTAGTTTACGGAGCCCTTGAATATGGATCTTGAAGGCCCTTTAAATGCAAATATCAGTTACGGTGGCCTCTTGAAAATCTCTGGAATTCTTTTTTCAGAAACTTCATCACTGAAGTTCATAATTAAATGTTTCATGTTCTGCATGCTTGTGTCCCTGATCCATTGGAGCCTTACTGATATTTGGGTTTTGTTTTTCAAAACTGAAATAGGTGCGCTTGGCATTGACAATGCTCAAATGTGTAATTCATGTTTGAGCTGATAAAATTGGTTTTGTTTTGAAGGTCTGAAATGCTTCATTTGAATAACACAAAATATAAGTTGACCTTTAGAAATGCGCTATGACTGGTTTGTCCGAGTAAACAAATTCCAGGTATCGTGCATTACTGCAATGAAACATTTTTCTTCAAACCCTTTTTTATCTTGTACATTTACAATGACTGCTTCATAGCCAAAAGCAAGTATTGGAAGCGTCTAACCTTGGCTTAAGTGGAAATGGGGCCAGTCAGTTTTCATTCAATACTGCACTGAAGTACTTATTGGACATAATTAACAGAAATGTTTAGAGAAGCAAGTTCTGTGTGTTGGATTGAACTAGTCAGCGCTGTATGCGACATTCCACTGGCTAGGTGCTTTCATCCTGTATTTTTTTTCGTATTACATTCTTGCATTTGTTATTACAACAGTTGACATTTTTATCAAAATATGGACATGTTAGGATGGCTATAATTGTTACAGAGGAACTGCTTCTTGATCCAGAATTTGGAAAGTCTTAAAATGCAGTATGGAATCGTGCACAATTTAGTCTGTATGGTTGACAGGGAAAGTAGTTCTTTGACCATGGTATTCAGGTTGATACTGTAAGTTTTCTGATGTCTTTGATTATTGCATATGTGAAGACTAGAATGTCTGGTCTCTTGAGTTTCTTTTTAAGCAGAAAAGGTTTGTTCAGTAATTTATCTCAGAAAGGCCTTGGGTCACTGTATACTTCATGAGGATCAAAGACATGGCTATTGCAGCTGTTCTGACAATGAAACATTTGTTGGGAGGCGGATACTGCTCGAGTGTGATTAGTGAACAGGTCTCATGTATGTTCAATCATTTGTTTGTGGACCTTTAAATAATGTAAGAAAACAAATATTTCCTATGTTGAAATTTTAAAAAGCAATCATGAATTGAAGACAAATAGTTCATAAACATACTTTCTACATGTCCTATGAAGTTCAGAAACAGGAATACATGTTAAGTTCGATAAAACACACACCAACTAGCCATGAAATCTTGTCAGGCCTTTTTGGGCAAGAGTACCTTTTTCAATTGCTTCATAGAGTAAACATCAGGTAATTTTGAAAATTGACTCTTTGTCATCAAAATACAGGAAGGCCTAATGTCCTTTAATTTGCCATTGAAATTCTCCTGAGCTAACTGGGCTGGTGGGGTAGCCTAGTGGTTAAAGCGTTAGCTTGTCACGCTGAAGACCCGGGTTTGATTCCCCACATTGGGCACAATGTGTGAAGCACATTTCTAGTGTCCCCTGCCGTGATATTGCTGGAATATTGCTAAAAGCTAAACTCAGTCAGTCCTGAGCTAACCAGTAAATGATACATATGCTGAATTTGAGATGAATTATGGGACAATTTGATGTGGATTGAAATTTATTGCTTGTATTTTTGTTGTACGTTTTCTCTTCTACTTTCCAGACCTAAGTACCAGTAGTATAAGCTATATTGATAGCGAGTTATCCCTGTCTTCCCATGATAGTCTTCGTGAACAGTCGCTGATAGATGACGCCACACTAGCTCAACAACAGGTATGTCCCAGATCGTAATTTTGGTACCAACTTATTAGGCACAAGCATGTCTGATGAGTCCTGTATCGAAATTCAGGGTAATGTGAGTTGTTGTAATGATGCCGATGTAATCATTACTTTACGAAAGTCTTTACAACTGCTGTCAGTCCTTTAATAATTGCTTTGGGACGGTATTATCTTTATAAGTAAGCCTAATTAAAGTTTATCCATTTTTGATGTGACTAGACTATCAGCCTTAACGGGAAGGATTAGTGATTGATGTTAGACATTTTAAGAGTGTACTTGCACTAGCACTTAGCACTGGTCAGGTCAGGTCAGGTCAGAAAGAATATGATTTTAGTGGGGTGGGGCGTGTCCATTTTAAATTGATTGTAAACCTGAACTTTACGGACCAACTATTGATAAATTGGGCATACTAGTAAAGAGACCATGTAGACTGTTGCTATTTTCATTTTTTCATTTTTTCGCAAAAAATGAAAGTTAATTGGCTCCACCCAGTTTTTGAAAAGTTGTTGCAAAGGACCAGTTGACCCCTGCAGGAGATCAGGTCCTGTAGCAGCTGCCTTTTTGGTCACCACCGATACACCCTTGCTCTTTCGTAATTATTCTAACCGTTTTTCAGGACATTGTGCCGCAGTCTCTTCTGGAGAACTACCTAGGTATGGTTGACCCATCTCGCGCACAGACAGTGGACACGGAGATTACTCGGCACTGTGCATACAATCTCCCTGCCGTGGCCTACACACTTGGGAGACAAAATTGGCACTGCATTAAAAACCTGTATGAAACTTTGGCCCAAGATATGCAGGTAAATGAGGTAAACTCCCTACTTACTATATTTCTAAGTATCTGCACTGTTCCTGGTTATGTGTTGTGGGTGGTCTGGTGAGTCACCTGAGCCATGACAGATGCATGCTGAATGTTGCCTTCCCTCTTGCACTGTATGTATTGTGTGTTCATTGCTTATATTTAAAGATTTAAATCTTCCTGTTTTAAAGACGCTTGACTTTGTGGAGTCAGGGATGTTGAAAAACAATTGTACCATGAAGTATACAGTTGCAATTCACTTGCTTAATGACTATTAACTTGTCCAGATTGTTGACCGAAATTGCTGTTACCATGAAAATGGGTGGTAACTGTTGATATAAATTGTTTGGTCTTTGGCCATACAGTTTCACCACAATTATTCTATGTTTAGTGTACAATCTTGGGGAAAACCATGTATTCAGAAAGTAGTCTGGGTTGACTATGACATGCTGTTTGTACAATTGGCGACATTGATCAAACATGAGTTCTAAACATGAAGAAAAGCATTAAATGTACAGGGTGTTTGGGTTGGTCACATATGCTTTGTTCTCAAAACTATACTGTTACTTATGAATACATTTATAATGAATGACTTGGTCCATCTGATTTGTTGGTTGTTGGAAGACATCTGAATTTGGATATATTCGTTCTATAATGAGTCAGGCTTTGTTCTACACCCCTGATATTCACATTGTAATTCATGTTGTGCAGTTATTTTCTTGGTTTATCAGTAATGCAGCTTTATCTTATTTGTGGATAGCTAATTTGACCAAGTGTTGAAGTTGTTCAGCAATATGAACAGGTCAAAGCACAATGTGTACATGGTCAGAAAATGCTCACATAAAGTTGAATTTTACTCTTTTTCAGTGGAAAGTTCGTAGGACTTTGGCTTTCTCACTTCATGAAATGGCTATGATCCTTGGTGAAGAGATTACCCACAAGGATTTGGTGCCAGTGTTTGATGGATTTTTGAAAGATTTAGACGAAGTTAGGATAGGTGTTCTCAAGCACCTAGCAGATTTTTTGAGGGTATGTATGACGGTTATTCAAAGTTAATTTACCTTAAATGTGACCTTTTCTCTCGTAAAAAAATCTAGTTAAAAGTTGTTTTTTAACAGATTTTCTAAGACTTGAAACACATGTCAGATGCTATAACTGTAAAATCTATTGAAAATGTTGAGAGAGACATGTTCAAGGTAGTAGACTGACAACTTGGGCTAAGATTGTAATAGAATGATTTGTAAATAGTATAGTTTTCTTCAGTTAAGAAATCATGTTTTTGTCCAACTAATACAGATTCACATATTAACCATTGATGGCTTCATTCAGTTGTTGCGGCCTGATGTCAGACGACGCTATCTGAAGAAGGTGCAGGACTTCATGTCTACAGATAACCATAGAAACTGGCGCTTCAGGCTGGAGCTGGCTGTGTGAGTAGATTTATATTTGCTGATAGATGTAAACTTTCAGTTTATTGCCATGACTCTGACAATACCACATGGTGACCAGTGCTTGTGAGTGAACTTGTTGAAATCTGGTGGTGAATAACATGACTTTGTTTGACAGGAATAATGTTGAAAGTATGTCAAGGACTTAATGTTCATACAGATAAAGAGGTTCTTTTTTGGGGTCTGAATAAACTAAACATGCAAGCTCGCCTGGTTCAAATGACTGTTTCATATGTCCAGTTAAACCATTCAACCCACTCGACTGAGAATCACAGATAAGATAATCAATTGTCTTCCACAGTGACGCATATATTTTGTAGACTTTCATCAGGGTTTGGTGAACGAACCAGCAAGAGTACAAATTGTAATTTGGGAAAGTAGGCATCTATGCTTGTTAAACTGAGTAGTTGCAAGTGTGTTTGTGTTTCCAGCCAGCTGGTTCTCCTTTGTGAGCTGTACAGTCCGCAAGACATCCGCCAGTACATCGTACCCATGTCGCTTGCCTTAGCTTCTGACAAGGTCTCGGAGGTCAGACACATGGCCTACAGGCTGGTAAGTAACAGGCAATGCTTGATGCCTGGCTGTCTGATCCACAGTTCAGGTCCTTCTTGAAGACATAAAATCAAAGGATTGTCATTGATAGAAAAAGTCCTTTTCATTGCCATTATGGCAGGAACATTACTCATGTTAGCCACGGCTTTCAGACATGCTTATGATGAGCAGGCAATTTGTTATACAGCTGAGATATTGGTATTCAGTAAAACTAAACTCGCTCACGTACTCCAACTGATTCGCGATGTGTTTAAGGCTAGAGAGTCTAGTCCGGAGTCAGTTATTTACGTGCCTCCATCATGTAGCTGGAATAGTGCTGAGTGCAGCATTAGGAAGAAAGAGCCATGTAGTGAGTTTATATTTACACCACTTAAAGCAATATCATGACATGGACACCAGAAATGGATTTACACATAATACCCACCAAGTCATTTAAATTCACTGTTTCTTTCAGCTGAGCATAATTCTACATAGGATGTTCGAGGAAAATGAAGAGAACCTTCTTAGGGCACTGGTGTGCGAAGTTATTGACAAATTTGCCTTGAGTGCCCGCTGGATCGGGAGACAAATGTGAGTCCACACTCCTGTCAGTTAAGATAGGCTCAATCTTTGATTTAACATGGTCTTGAAATTAATATTATTTAATCGTTCACTTCTAAATGACTGTTCCAACAAAGGGTAGCTTTGATTGTGAACAGTAGTGCCTCAGTGTATGTGTAGTGTACAGTACATAATTGATTCATGAACAACTTTGAACTGTTTGAATAAGATGTTTTGATGCTTTGTACTCTGTTGCTATGGCAATATTAACTTACTGCTCAGTATACCTACCTTCCGTGTTTAAAAAAAGGTGCTCCAGCAACCTATGTTGGTTTTAAGATGCGACTTGTTGGAATGTGTCACAACAATCTGACTTGATTGGGTAACCTGATGGCATGGATCAGGATCATTTTAATCGCTGTCTTGTCAAGATTATTTACCATCATATGACTGGAATATTGCTGAGGAGTAAGTTCTAGACAATAAACAAACCATCAGAGTTCATCGTTAACTTTTACTTTGCAGTTTTGCCCAAATCTGCCATGTGATCCTGGAAGAGAATTCACTACCTCCTGTGATGTTTGCTGAGGAACTTCTTCCAAGCCTTTTAAGTCTGGGAGTAGATGCAATACCCAATGTACGCCTGTCCATGGCTAAAGTCCTAGCACAATGCATTGTGCCTTTAGGTAAGAAAGAGTTAGGCAGCAGTGATYTTGAAGCCTATAAAAATCAGTAGGACAAATGTCCTGAGTGGGTGTCTGGCGATAGGCCATTGACCTAAAGCTCTTTTTGACATTTTTTAAATCCCAATGCCCTAATATAACTATATTGTTAATGATATTTAATGTTGCAACTTGGATTCTAGATATACAGCAAAATTAAAAGATCTAACCCCACTGTTGATAAATAAATATATTTTTCTAATATTTTTGAAATAATACAACTACAACCGAAATAAATTGATTTTTTAATTAAAATGCAAGTATTTATAATGTCCAGAAATATCACAAAAGAAGGAAAAACTATGGCGATTTTTTTCCWTTTGTGACATGTCATAACATCCCTGTGCCTTTTTCTTTTATATTTTCATTTTTACGTTATCAGAAAATTATTATATAAAGATTTCTTAAATAATATGTATGGTCCGTTTTTGAAGCTTCGTATGACTAACATGCGAGACGAATCGTTTGATGGCGGGTATCTTTCGAAAGCTCTGAACATCATCAAAATCACTATACCCTTGTTGAGTGTATTTTCACAGTTGTAAGAAGCGATTTTATTGGATAAAGATTTGTTTCTAATGACGCTTTTTCTCCACAGTCTGCTATAAGGCCAAAATCAGACACGTGACATGAGACAGCCAATCATATTACGGCAATGGATACCGTCCTCGTAAATGAAAACTTTTATATTTTTACGAAATTTTTTGTGTAAAATAATGCTATTCGGAACAAATTAAGCAGGAAATCGCTATCTATACGTAAATTATGGAACTTATTGGACGTATCGTGCTAGGTTATGACCT
>VKKT01001361.1:225277-238701 GCA_008038995.1 Haliotis laevigata | reverse complement strand
TTCATCAAACGCACCAATTCTCATTTATGTTCAGTTAGATACTATCCATATAGCACAAACGCCAAAGGCCAAAAGCAGTTTTATTATTAAGGAAATATCTACAGATGTGACCACTGTGACGCCCTAGTTGTCTTTATGAAGATAAATGTTGTTTAGGTGAAAACCCAGAGGTCTCTGGCAACTACATCGAGTACCACGACAAAACTGTAGTTGGATTTTATCAATGTCTATCTATGATTATGATTATTATTATACCTCACTGAGTTGTGTCTCTGATATTAAAGATACCCAATTTCATAGAACGGCTTTGACAATGCCTAGTGTAATACCACAAACCAGGATACATTGCTTACTGGAATAAGAGGTTGGTTTCACAAGATCCCTTCAAGAATTCCTTATGTATAATTGAAAGCCCAATGGAGTGTCAGCTCATGAACATATTTTTGTCCTCAGTATGACTCATTGACCCTCTTTAATTGTGTTAAACGTCAATTACAGGTTCATATTAATCCAAACTTGATGTTTACATCACTGAAAATGACAGAGCATTCAACATATGAGAGACAAGTGTGATAACTACATGTCGGGATAATTGGACAATTCGAGTTACAGCCAAATAACGTCTTTATGTCCAAACATTACCCTTGTCATCAACAGCGTGTTTCCAGGCATGAATAACATGGTTAATATTACCAACTGAACGAGTTTTCAGGATCCACCTTTCGGGGCAATGCAGAATATTCATGGCACAAGCTGCTACCTAACTATTGAAATAAAACAACTGACTATCTACCGCAGGCCATATGTGAAATTATGGTAAAGGACGTTATCATGGATTGGGTTCATGACGGCCATTACAACGTGTCCCATTTAACACCATATCTGTCACTCGCGGAAACCAGCAAACAACAGCAATCTGTATGGATATATATTATGCACGTAGAGAAAATATATGATGACAGCTAATTAACAATGTAAAAGTCGACAGAGTATAACTCAACACTGTGGAAGAGATGGGAGGCTCGTATATTTGCACGGCGGTCATGGACGACAATGGCTCACGGCGATAGGCATTGGTTCTATTGAGCGCTGTGCAGAGTTCGCAGAACAACTGTTGAAATCAGCCAGGAAATGCTAGGACATCATAGGAAATGAGAGTATTTTTCATGATTTAGTTGTGTCGTTACGTTAATAGTTAATGAGGCATTAATACAGAATGTATGGCCAGTGTGAATTTATGGACAATAGGACGGATGCACTATGTACAAAGTCGACTATATGTTTAAAGCATTCAAGGAGGCACAATAGGATGACAGTAAGACAGCCAATATAATATAACACAAGCATAGCTTATCTCGCAGTATTGACAGGTGAAGATTCGCTGATCAAACACAGAGCCGACACAGGTGACATAGATGAATTAGTTTTGTGTTTATTAATCATCTTTCCTTTTCGAGTCTTCAATTATGTATAACGTTATAGTGTTTTTGACAAACAAGGTTTGGGGTTGCCTACCTCCACTGTCACAGCTGTTGTGTCAAGGTGATGACAAACTAGAATGCACTCAATGGTTTTAATGACGCAGAGAATAATTATATCACAACATCATCGATTTATGTGCATCGGGTATTCTGGGAATGCAAGGGAGTGGTTTTCATAAAGGATATTTGATCCCTTACAGTGAAAGTGTGGGATTGTATTTATCAGTAGTAATATCAGAGTTTGGTTATAGGTGGGTTTGAACAATTATCTAACGGTCAGTCAGCGTGGTGATACGAGTCCTAGTCGATGTCCACATTGGTGATACGGGTACGGGTCGGATGCTGGCAAACCAGGGATGCTAATCTGGTTCAATTTGAGATTTGAACCTAACCTGGTATGCAGCTGAATTAGGATTTAGATGACAGTGCCAACCGTGACCCCTAAGAAGGGATCTGAGCAAAGAAAAGTTGGAATACACAATTATAATCAGTATGACACATAGTACTGTCATCAACGCAATAACAAAATAACATTATCATTTTGTTCTCACGGCAACACAGACTAGTATCATTGTAGAAACAGAATGAGGTCCTCACAACATTTACTAGAACAGTAACAGAAGATGTTCCATGTCCAGCACCAGTATTAGCTGCCAGTGTGGCAACAGAATGGTATCACCAGTTCGTCTATAGCTTGGCATCTGTCATAAAGGTGTAATAACATACCAATATCAAAATAATAAGTGTATAAAGGATTATTTTCACTGTACACAGCAAAGTTTCACAATGAAAACACGAAAGTAATGAATCCCTCATTATTTGTTTGCAGCTCGAAATAAAATTCTTTAAAAGTTCTTTTGCGCCACTCTCCGTCTTCAAGATCTGTATTTCTACAAGATATATGTATATATATATACACATATATATATGCAGTGATTAATGCCTATCCTGATTTATTGGTAGTATGTCCCACGGTGGGGCTGCACGGGACGCGGAATGACAAGGGCGCCGTTTGTTCAACAGGGGACGGTCCATCACTGGCTGGCTCGAGTGGTGAGCGGGCGACAAAGTGCACTTGTAATAGCCTTATTAATAAAGATATCTACATTTCCATTTGAGAGTAAATCGTTTCTGTCATGTTGCAGCCCAAATGGCCACCTTGCACGTCCAGTGATCGCCATTCTGTCTCTTGCTGTAAAGCAGCGGTAGAAAGCAACCTCTTCCTTTCTCCGATGTCCTGATTCCTCTAGAGGCACACATAAATCTGTACATGTATAATCTTTATGCAGACAAATCCCGACCCTACCCCCTGCTGTCATGCAGTGTCTTGCCCAGACAGGTGAACCTGACAGGCTTGACAGAGACATCTTTACGGTCAGGGGTGGTATGGCTGAAGACGTGCCAGTATCCTGATCTGCAGTCGTGGTAACTGAAGCATATGAGTTCTAATTGATATTAATTCCCGTGATCTGGGAAGATGCACAGCGAGGAGTGATCAATCACTGCGTAATTAATCAGATAAGGTTGATGAAGGAGGGGAAGGCCAGGGGGCAATTATATACCATGACAGATGTAGATACTATAAACATGGAATAGGGTTTTATCTGCCTCTCCCATCTCCCTGCCACGCTTCTTTCAGCCTCCTGACAGCCCCGAAAGACGTGATGAAATCTCTATCGTAACAAACGATGATAAACCCATGTAAAGCGCTCTGGTTTGTGTTCCTGCAATCTCGGACAATTTATCATTAATATTCGGGTCCCACATGCGTTGAGATTGTGGTGGTGTGGCATATGTTAGCCACTGATGGAGAAGGCAAGATTGGAACTAGCTGAACGAACCCCCATCTGGAGAATGTCTAGTTTTTACTGCAGGTTTTCTGTCAACAATTACGATGAACTCGCCCTACCCAGTTAACTGAGAGACGTCTGTCGTTGACTACCGCCAAAACTTCTCCAAGCAGACGTGAGAATTTGATTGATGGATACTGATTGGCCGAGAGCCTGGTCCGTGCTGATAGCTGCTGGACAACTTGTACATGGTGATGATAGGCGGATGATTTGATAAATGTAGCTCGGAAGGTGGAACTCGACTTGTTCTTATTTGTCGAAGTACAGAATGGTGTCAGAGCAATAAATCAGTCATCTCCGTGGATTGAGGAACAAGCGCTCCGAGCTCGCCTGTCCGTTATGTCACAAAGATAATTGGTAGGGAGGGCTGATGAATCACTGTAATGAAATCATTAAGGGTAATTTATAGGGGAATCATGGCTGAAATGTTTGTGTCTTGACAAATGGAAGGAACACGTGTACCTGTGTCAGCTGTGAGCTATGTGCGGTAGCTTGCAAGATATGAGCATCGTTCTCAACAATAATTGTCGTTATAGTTTTTTAAGGAACTTCTAAGGAATTGTACGGTACGGTTTTGGGATTCTGAGGGAACGTAGACCACGTGGAATGTAGTGTGGGGGATGATGTACAGTGTGAGATGTGTGCTGAGGGGAACATAACACGAGCGTTACCTCCAGACTGGCACCTTTACAATCCGATATTTCTTAATAGCAAAACTCTCGGTAAACCAGTAGCAGTCTGATTTTGACAGAATGCTCTTAAAATATATCTAGTAATAATTATGTGTTAGAGTCTTCGAGCAGAACCGGATACAAAATGGCATTCAGCAACCCTCTAGTAGTAAGAAGCGACTAATGAGATTGGGTGGTCTGGGATCGGTTGATGCGTGTCCAATATGACGCAGATCGATGCTCATGATGTCAATCACTGAAAGGTCTAGACTCGGTTATTACAGCGGGTTGTCTTACAGCGGGGAGACTCCTGAGTGCGGCGTTCAACAAACAAACAAGCTATGCCAGAATGTCATTTCCTAGAAGCTTCACTGGAGTTCCTCTTGTTTTGTTGTGTGTAGCTTCATCACAGCTCAACTAATCATTCTGGCTGACTTGTCCAGCATAAATCTTAAAGGCAATGCGGGCACTGTCAGGAAAAACCAGTATCGGTGGAGGAGATAAATGAATGCACGTTCTGTTATGACGATATGAAAACAAGCTTGACAAATTACACCAGTTGTGCAACAAAGAAGCAGACGTCTGTAAAAAGCGAGGCAATTGTTAATCTGCCTGTGAGTCGTTATCAGACGATCACTGGTCACATGTTAGATATGGGGTCACGGAGCTTGCCAATCTGTTTCTGGTGAACTCAGAATGGTGATGATTTAGCAGGTATTTTATCAAGTTTACGGGCACGAGAAACCGTGTAATCTGAAAAGCGGGCGAGTCATATGATAACACCAAGATGATGGGTGCGGGATGTGGTACGAACAAATTACAAGGGCTGTAAATTATAGATATGCTATGTGTCCGATAAGCAAGCGGCTTGTTGATGGACACTGACAGGAGAGCCCGGATGAAAGCAGACGATAGACAGATGAGAAGACGCGCGAATACTTTAGGGTAATTCCTCTCTCGAGTGACTGATTATCAACAGTTGTTATGTCGGAAGAGTAGATTTTTGTCTTTCGACACTTAGGCCATACATCACATCAATTAACAGCTAGGCGGTCTCCGGGGTGATAGATTCCATTTCATACTTGGCTGCCATCGTCTCTCTTTCCCGCCTTTCTCTAACGAACAGACGGGAGAAGACCAGCAAACTCATGAAGAAGCAATTTAGACGGTTATGTTCCTTCTAGAACTCACCAGCGTCAAAAGTAGATACTGCATGTACGTCGAGTATCTGTCAAAAATCAAAATGGCCGCCAAAAGAGACAGAATGGGCCGCCATTACTAAATGTATCCAAACGAATAGCCTAACGGATGCGGTGAAGGTCATTTTACTGAAGTCAGCAAGTGTTACGGTGTCCGAACAATGGAAGTCTGTCGTGGAATGACATAATGGCGGTCATCTGCAACAACCTCGAAGCTGAAGAGGCCATGTTCCTAACGTCTTTCTAAGTAGTCTGACAGTATGACCTTCAGCCAGTCATAGAGAGGACAGGGTGATGTCACAATGTTCAGTGTTCCAATGCCGCTAATTGGACGTAACATGTGTCACACTACAAATGTATAAAGCGCGTGTCATATCCAGCTGTTGCTAGGGGGTATGGTATTGTAATAAATCAGATGTTGCCACAGACGATAGCTATTTATCGAGTTGCATATGAACAACAGTAATAAGTATTTCATGAAATATTGCACATGCTTAAAACACGACTTCGAAAAATCGCGATTGCCTAACGGATCGGCATGCTGGGTTATAAACTTTCACAATATGTCTGGATCCTGCTTTTTCTGGCCTTCGGTTGGTCATGGCGTTTTGATAACTTGGATAGATGGACATAACAGTCTGAATACACAATGTCAATGTGTTTAAAAGTAACGTGTTAGATTTGGGATTACACTTTAACAGTAAAGTACAGATTCGAGTACTTTTGTTAGGTTGAGTTTGAGTTGAGTCCCGTGTGGGACTCGAAACCCTAGTCTTAGAGTCAGGCACCTTATCGCCAACTCACAAAGTCAGCCATCTAACCCACTCAGCCATAGAAAGTGATATCCCAAGGATAACATATGCTCGACGTAACAGTAGTTGGAAAGGTGCGTCCATTAACAGTGTATACACAAGACAAACGAGAAGGATGGATGGTCCTTGCTTTTTCATCTAAAAAAATATGCATTGAAAGGAAGATAAGATAAGAATGAATTAAACAAATATGGAATTATTATTTGTTGATTGAAGAAAACAACGAAGCCTCTTTGAGTACGCTAGTTTGTTCATGTATCAACACATTAAAGGTGGCAGTTTCCGGGTATTGTTGTATTTATCTAGTAGACAGCTAATCTGACCTACCATTGACATAAGTCAAGTTTAAGCTATTTCCCATCACGATAGATGCGTAAATCATCAGCGGGATGTACAAGGAGGAAGCCCTCAGCTGTGGAAGACAATAGCCCTCAGGGAGGGGGTGATAGCTTTGTTCTAAGGGAGATGAGACGATATGAGCTGACAAGGCCAATAAGCAGGATATACTCAAACGCACAACTTCCGCCGGGAAGTCTTGCTGGGCTGCAAGCGTGAAACTTAACAGACACGGGACCACCGCTGAGCTAGCGATAACGGGGCTTATCTCCCATTTTCCTTATCTCGTCATCATCTCGTAATTCATCGCGTGAGCTTTTTAATTTTGAAAAATGGCGTCGACCATCTTGATTTTTTCATTATGCCGTGTTTCTGAGTGCGAGCGAAACACATGGCGGACGGAGCACGACGAGCTGGCTGATGCTACTTCTAACAAAGAGCGGCCGCGATGATCTCTGCTTCAACATAAACGTCAATTACAAGTAAATAAAACATAAATTCCGTCAAAATTACGCAGCGGTCACGAATTCAGTTAATATCTGATTTGTGTAACAACCTAGGTCTTTTGTATTAGAACGGACATTAATGTTGAAGTTATTTGATAAGCCGACACTCCAGGGAGACTCAAGAGAAGCGAATGTCGGTGGGCACAGGGATAGCCTTGTTGTATCACCAGACTGTACTGTTTTAATAATCCTCCCCCGGGAGTCAGCCTATCCAGGAATGTACCACACATTAGAACACAATACCCTTCGCTCTCTAATTGGCTAATAAATTACCGGGAATTTATGTCTGGAAGTGTAGATAGTGGCACGGATAGTTCCCCCTGACGTTGATGTCTGACGGTATTATATTGTTAAGTACATGCAAGATACGTTAACTGTTCATCATAGTCTCTTGTGAGGTCTCAAACTGCCACTCCTGAGCTATCGTTTACCTAAACAATAAAGTTACGTGTTATTAAACTTTATCACATTTTTAATAAATACCGTGAACACTGACATTTATAGCTTGCACAATGCGAGCCAGTTCAACGTCATTTAACTTTTATAAGACAGTTCTCACAATAAAATAGCAGTTTAATATGTCAACTAGTTTCGATGAATCAGAAGTAAATATGATACGGTTTTCTTTGTAATCACGAAGCGTACAACAAAGCATCCATCTAAACCCAAAACCTATTTCTGTATTCGGCATGAGTTGTATGCCTGATCTGATTTTATTGCCATTTCACAATAGAAACTGTAAACTATATATGTTGGTATCATTTAATGCCCCTGTCGTTCGTATTTCTAAAGGAATGGCTAACAGAAGCCTACCTTCAACATTTTCCACCATTAATTCTAAATACGAATAAATTTCTGATAAGGTTGAGCCCTTTGTAGCCTGTGAGTGTAAATACATGTAATTAACGCGCCTTTGGGTATCCACAGCAGGCCCTATCAACAATGAGATAGGGCTCGTATTATACACGACCTGAGATCAAAGACGACTGCAAGGTTTTGTGATATCTTGGCATCAGTATATCCGACTTTATATCCCCGACCTGACAATAAATCACACCTATCTACTTGTCTATCGGGCTTGCGTAGCCGGGACGTGGTTGACGGCTCGGCGACGCCGCGGTAGCGACAGCCTTGACAATACACCTCGACTGATTCGTCGTTAGAACGAGCATATATCACGGCTTCAGGGGCCTAGGGGTCTACTGTTGACGTGGAACTTCTGGAGCTGTTGGGAGTGTAAATGTCTCACGTGGACATGACCACACTGCGGTGACAACGTTGACAGCTGCAATTGAACAAGAAGGAGTGGCTGCAGTTGATGTCGCAGGATTGAAAAAAAACATTGCTTTGTTGTTTCAAGGCTATGAAGACATAACTGTCGACTGCGTTCACCTGTCGTTTTGAAAATGTGTTTTATATATCGTATCGACCATGTTGCGGTGAAACGAATGACGATAATGGTGGCAATGACGATGTTGATGACGCTGAAGATCATGATCATTATCACCATTAAGGTTTGGAAGGACAGGTTAAGTTTATGGATACCTATATGGAAATCAATCACACTTAGTATGAACTAGAAACATGTTACACAAAACATGTCGCAATGCGTATCGACATAAGAAGCAGCTGCACAGCTTTGATCGTTTTGTGGGAGAGAACCAGTTATAACCAAACTTATGGAATCATATTATCACAAACACACTCACAAAAATCCTCTTTTCTTTAATCAACCATCCTTTCCCCGTAAAGATCCGGGGGAAACTTCGTCCTACAGCTAGTCGTGCTTGTCAGAGGTAATTATAGGAATCCGTGACACCAGCCGACTTCGTGTTCCATAGTCTGTCGTACAGACCCTGAAGCAAATATGTCCAAGAAAGGCCACGCAAGTCTAGAAAATGNGGCAAGTCTAGATTTACTCAGCTTCTGAAAATGAAGAAAGTCTCAGGGCTCCTTTTCATTATTATTATTTTTTTAGTATGAACTTTTTTCAGTAAAATACATGTATGTTCATTTCAGAGACTAGTTGATAGTCTACGTGTTCCATTACGCAGATCAATGCTCATGATGTCAGTCTCTGGATTGTGTGGCCACACTCGATTATGAACAAGCCATCTTAGTTGTGGTGTTGTGAGTTTGGCGTTAAACAACAACCTTCTTAAACCTGATGAATACTAACCACTAGGGCATTATCAAGGTGTACACCAAATCCGTACGGCTACCTACCATAAATGTATGCCTTTATATCATACTGATAATGCTCAGTCAATTCATATTATATCTAGTATGTAATGTTTAAACGCTGGGTTTACTGACGTCTTACCAATGCAGAGTGAAACATCCTTTACATATATGTACCCGTGAAGATCCAGGTTAGAATTGATCTTCAGGAAACCATGCTTGGCGTAAGAGGCGACTAACGGGATCGGGTGGTCAGGCTTGCTGACTTGGTTGACACATGTCATAGTATCACAACTGCGTAAGTCGATGCTCATGCTGTTGATCACTGGTTTGTCTAGTCCAGACTCGATTATTCACAGATCACCGCTTTATAGCTGGAATATTGCTGAGTGCGGCGTTAAACTAATTTCACTCGCTGACTCACTCACTCACGCTCTATATGCACAGTATGGTATGTGCCAAGCTTCAGATTACATGGACACAAGGTCCCAAGTCCCGACAGCGAAAGGGATTACAACTTGACGTTGGTTCAATTCAAGTTCCCCTCCATAATGAATTGCCTCATATGTGTAATTTGGTATTCTTCCCGCGAGTAGATCGATCACAACAGATCAATAGAGAGGCACAGAGGATACGATTTCTTTGTGTTCCCGTTGCTTCGGATGCACCATTGATCTAACGCCAGTTTAGCCCATGTCTCATATTTACAGACGTATTAATTTTTTAAGATCATAAAACTGTCAAGATGTAATCCTGAACATACCTTGTCATTCACGTGGGCTAAGAGACTGGGAAATCTATAATGAATAGTGCGTTATGGAGCCTACTGATCCGGGTATGCCAAGGGCTTTTTGTTTAATAGTGGATTTAGGTTGAAAACATTCTAAAAGTATTTGGCAGGAAAACTTAACGTGGTAATCCTTGTATGACGAAAAGAAATCAGTAAAGCTTTGAAGCTCATGGCGTCTAGATTAAGGCCGTGTGCGTCCATGTCTGCGGAGTGTGTTTAATCGCCGAGTTTACACTCAAACATGTCACGAAATTCCGTATCCTAGGAAAAGTAGCAATGTAATGGCGACCAGCTCGTTGTACAAGCACTAACAGCCGAAACATTGCAGATAAACCTATCAAAGTTGTACACAAGTGTGGATAACAGAAACATAATCGTCATTTTTCATTCGAATCGAAAGGTCTCCGGTAGACACTGACACATTTATCTTCATAATTCTAGCGACAAGTGTTGCTGTAATCTGTAACAGCGGCGAAAGGCGCTAGTAGATTACCGGAACAAACTCCGCTCGGTCGGGCTTGTCACACGCATGCGCGAACCCCGATGATGCATGGGGTATGGGGCAAACGGCATAGACGTCACCGCGTAATGCAAGTCCTTTGAATCACTTTGATTTAAAACAGCAGAGAAAATTATTGCGATCTTTTGACAGGTCTATATTTCTAGAAGCTGACTGGTAGCGAAGGTCGGAGGATCCATGTCCGTTTGTCTACGATCCTGCTCTGCACCCTGACCCCGCAGCCCTCTGCCCCTACCCCTAGCCTGTGTGCCTGTCAGAGTAGGGGACAGTCTCGCCCTCAGTCGCTAATACATGATCAATCAAGTCGCTCGAGGTCGACCACGGCCACACGAGGCAATGACTCTGTCAAATTTGTTTGACTAGATATTGACAGCCTGGAGTGTTAGTCGTGAAGTGGCCGCCGGTCCCATGCCGGCACTTCTGGACAGAGTAGAACGTTTTAATTCCAACTGTTTATTCTTGTTATTGTGGCGGGACAAGCGAGGGGGCTGTTGCATTTGTCACAGATGCACTCAGATCACAAGCGCATTGGGGGCAGGAGGGATCATCAGTCAGTCCCAAGGAATGGGACCCTTTATTGCTTTTAACGCTGGTGGCAGTTTAATCTCGATATTTATCACAATTGGTGGCATTCGGGAAGATTTCGGCCGCATTTCTCAAGTGCGAAGGAAATTTCAATTTGTATTGCGATTCCTCTGCCCCGCCATGACAGTAGAGGCGTCACGAGAGTCATCCCGGAGACCAATATATCACCCAGCTCGAGGAAATTAGCCTCTGTACATCAAACCCAATTGACATAAAAATTTCTAGTTATCGGAAATTACTTGGGAAGCATCTCGCGGCGACTGTCTAGATAGGCGAGGGCCAAACAGCTTCGTCCCATGCCGTACATCAACATAGCGATAAAGAGGGGAGATCCATCCAGGCCCTCATCCAAGCCTAGTGCGACGGAGTGGATGGAGGGGGAGCGGGGTTGCCCCCAGATAACGTCTGTCAGACTGACAGAGAGTATTGCTGTACGTTTTGGCATATAGAGATAAAAACCTCTCGTGATGCCCCTTAACTTTACACTAACTTGACAGTAAAGCCTGACTCCCTTTCGGGTCTTTGTCAAATATAGGGCCCCTGTCTTGTTTTATGACCCACAGCTGTGGCGGTTGTGTCCGACACTGTTTAGTCTGTCTTCTAACGGGAATTTATGCCAACCATGTTTTTTTTCCAAAGGCGACCTCCTTGATTGGATGATATGGGGTGAATTATTCCCATCATTGGATGTAATGTGCGATGGGGATTCTATAAAGCTCTCCACACATTCACCACTGTTTCACACAAAAACCGTAAACCGGTCATCACGGTGTTGGAAATCAGTGTAAACAAGACAAACAGCATTATTGGAACAAAGCCGTTACTGTGTCGAATTAGCTCTTGTGTTAACAAAGGAGAGTTATCCCCCTTGCTTACACGATTAGCCTTTTCATACATCGACTCCGGAATGCATACGAGATGAGACTGATACAAACTATTGTTAAATGAAGGATGAATGTTGATATTTCATGTCAATGAATACAAAAGAAAAGACTTTCAGTCGTGAAGTGGCGTATTTTAACTGGACATAAATAAAACGAAACAGAAAAAAATCTTTCTATTCTGTGAAAATATGAATCATTGCAGAACTAACATTTTTTTAAATAACTCATAGTGCCCACGGTAACCAGATTTGAAAGAAATGTAATAGAGAATCTCACTCGCGTCTTTTGTTATACCAAATATTTCCACATGAGTCGATAAAAGTTTAAAAATCAGAGTTTTAAACTTTTATCAGAGACCATATACCGGTATATGGTCTCTGCTTTTATTGACTTTTGGTGATATATTTGATATAAAAAAACACTTGGGTGAGATTTTATAGATTTTCCCAAATCATCACTTTCAGTTTGCAAACAGTAACAAAAATGGTGTCTTTAGCTTATTTTTTGCATTTCAGCTGCTTCAGCGGCAGAAAGATTTGTGATGTTATTTCTTTGTGACGTCATGGTAATCAATGACGTCACGGTGGTCTGAACAACATTTTGGTGGATATTTATGGCATCTACAAACCATTTCTGCATGATAACAAGAGATTGCTGTTCGTGTGTCTGTTAGATATCATTTATCTAACAACGAGTTGTTTCAAACAGTATCTAACGAGCAGAAACGTGTTTTGAGGTAAATGGTATCTCAGAAGAGCAATAATCTGTTTCTTCTACATTATCATCATCACCTATCATCACCCTGGAGTAGCAAATCACTGTCCTAGAATCTGTCCCATGCATAATTTTGGTACTAGTTATCTCACATGGGTTTCTCATCCATTATGTATGTAAGAAATCTTTGTGTTTCTCCAAAGAGGTTTCTTATGAACAGAATATGCTAGTAGTACGATGCGTCCAGAATTGTCTGAAGTGAACCAGGTTCTCAGTCATCTTAGAAATGTCGAATAATCATGAACATGTAACAACTCAATGCCTTATATAAATGTATCTATTCAAGCGAAAGCGCAAGGAAACCCCAGCCATGCTATACAGGTGCCATGTTTACCACACAGAATATTGAAACAATTTGCCCAATTGTTCTGGACCATTGCAAGCTTGAGATAACTTGGAACTGCAGGACTTAACACAGACGTAATGGTACTTCAAAGATAGCATAAGAGAGCATGTGCATGTATGCGTGTTACCATGCATGTGTTTAACAGTAGTTTTGAAAATTAATTCAGAGGACGTTAGTACCACAGTCTTAGCACATATTTTAGACTTTATACCAAATAACATCAACCGCCTTAGTAGCTGCCTTGTGCACGTTGCGATTAAAATAGGCAATAATGACCTCTCCACATAGGCTCACCATGGCGCCATTGCTGTGTCGTTTGTGTCATTGTAACGTAAATAGATGTCACGTATTGCTGTAATATAAGAAATGACATTTCGTAACCGGCCTCTATTGGTGTACAATCTATGTTTGTGCATGTACAATGACGTTATCTTGTATAGCTGTTGAGAATAATACCAAAGCCACTTCCTTAACCCACAAGAACTCTCA
>VKKT01001361.1:184877-195508 GCA_008038995.1 Haliotis laevigata | reverse complement strand
TCCCTGGCATCCTATTGCTTATCTCCCGGCCTTGGTTACCAGGTCAGAATACATCCCTGGCACCCTATTGCTTATCTCCCGGCCTTGGTTACCAGGTCAGAATACATCCCTGGCATCCTATGGCTTGTCTCCCGGCCTTGGTTACCAGGTCAGAATACATCCCTGGCATCCTATTGCTTATCTCCCGCCTGGGTTACCAGGTCAGAATACATCCCTGGCATCCTATTGCTTATCAACCATTGGAAGGAATCGGCTCATGTTTACAGATCCTCGTTGGGACACCAGCGCCCCTATTTCAGGTAAGAACCTTTAGTGAAGACTAAACGAAAGGCTGTGATACCCTTGTTTCTGGTAACTAAGGTTCTTGAATTGTAAACCAAAGGCTGTGATACCTTTGATTCTTGTGAAACATGTTAGTAAAGGCCGAACGAAAGTCTGTGATACCATTGCTAGGATAAGAATGATATATACATAGCAAAAGAATTCCTTTATGGAACAGAAACAATTTCGTTGACATACATACAAACATGCAGGTAACTTGTAGAGCATGTTTACTTCAGGAGTTTCTGTTAATCAACCGGTTCCTAAAAATGCAGAAATGCTTGTTTTTCCTATTTATCAACACTAAAATCAAATCAAATCAAATCAAATATTTATTGTGCAAATGTTCCATACAGAAACAGTGACAATATTCTATAAACTACATAAACAAGATATATAATGAATCTCATATATATGATGAGCAACAAAACATATAATCAGCAGAGACTTATCCATATCCATAACCATCTTATAACTTATGAACATAGTTGATATCCTCTGTAAATGTGCCGTGTTCAATATTGCCCTGTAGATCTAGACCAGCGTTAATGAACCTGCTAGTGTTGTGCAACAGTGTATCCGTGAGCGGCCGACCCTCCAAGACGATGTCTAAGTTACAAGCGTAATGAGGGATTAGAGACAACAGCTAAAAGCACTTGGAGAACCCCGCTCGCAGCTGACAGGCAGTCAGTATACGGCCATATTTCACGCTGACGACTCAAGACACATGCACAAGCAAATTAAATGAACCTTAGAAAAATATTCTCTGTTCTTTGCCAAGAATAATCAGTGCAAATGAGAGTAACTGATCTGGTTGTATCATCTGACACTGTCGACGAAGTGAAGCTCTAACCCGCCACAGACTGGCCATGTAAATGCTAGCAGAAAATATTTTCCCGTACAAAAATGCAACGGCTGTCTAAAAGTGTCATGGTATCTCTATATCTCAGCACTTAATCACGGGAGAGTGAGTGATATATTTCAGCAGTGGTCACATGCCGATCACTTCATTACAGCTTGGGCCTGGATAATGCAACTAACGACGACAGAAACCATATTTAAAACACCCAGAGGTTGAAAGATCTCGTGCTGACGAGACTTCAGCAAACGAGATTTGCTTTAAATCATGGCGCACGTCATCGACCAAGATGTTTAGGTGCGAACAATCTGACTTGAACAACTTCCTGTCGACCGGCTGAGATTGAGAAGAAAGTTAAACGAGGTGGAATATCTACATTCCCCATCATGGTGCGTTGTTTATGATGTCATAACGCCATTAAATACAAATTGTCAGTATATTTATCATCATGAAGCTCAACACGGCGACAAAGAAAACACACAAAACACATGATATAAGAGGTGTTTATGCTTGGTCAGAGACACACATTTATTCTTCATTTTCACCCACGAATGTCTTGTTTTGCTTAGGACGCAATTTACTGAATCTCAAAACAAGACTTTCCTGTTTACGTTCCTGTTGAGGATTCAATGACCTCTCGGGTTCATGCCGTATGGAGCAGGCAATGAGACAACAAACAGTGATCCGGTGCCTCTCAGAACAGAAATTATCCGGTAGTTACAAGAAAAACAAGTGTATTAAAAATACCCAGAAGTCTTACAGTGTTCTCTGTTCATAAGAATGGTTCGACTCCAGGGGAACCATCTGGATTAACTTTATACATATTGTGAGGAATCCTTGTGGAGTAATGGCCCTAGTAATAGGAGTTCCAATGTCCAAACGTGTTCAGGATAGGTTTACCCTGATAAACGTAACAGGATGTACAATGACCATTACCGAGGCTTTGACATTTCCAGACCATTCTTTTCTCATGATCTCAAATCATCAAACAGATATAATAGCTATTTATTTCTCAAAGCGTCTTATGAATTCATTGATGGGTGCTCCCAAACACGTCTAATCTACTGTCCAGTTCGATAATGACCTCAGCAAATGTTCCTCATATGAAGGTTAACCCACTTCATGTCCGGTGAGTATCCCGTCCAGCCTCTGGAGTTCCTCCCGAGTAAGCTGGACGACATATGTGTGTATACCTTTCATCAGCCCCCCTGTTATCTTGCGTGGTTCTGGAGTTTGACCCTCAGACGCTGATGGATACGTTCTCTGGGTGCCAATCACATGGGCAGTCAGTCAACAGAATTGTATGGGGGAGTTTGACGGAGATGTTCTGTAAATTGGTCCTCTCTACTTTATTTGTTCCTTCTATGTAGCGCTGTCTACTTCGTCTCGCGTTTAACACTACTACAGCTGACCATCGCGAGAGGACAGTCTCTTACTTAGACAGATCGGATATAGACTTAATCACGAAGCCTAGCGGATCCGTAAACGTCTTCCGGTTGCTTGACAAAAATTTACTAACAAGTTGACAGCGGTAGCGGAAATGTCTTGGACAAATGGGGGATATTTCTCTCTGCTTTAGGTGATCAATCTCACTCCATCACATCCATGGCCTCTCACAGAGCACTTGGGGATGTCAGTCTACAATTTGCCTCTCTCACAGATCTCAGTTTGTTGTTTCCTATCTGATCACTGCGGCTGTCCACCAGGAGGGCCTGTATCCGCTTGCACGGGGCCAACAACGCGTTAATTCCAACGTTTCGTTCTAACTTCCGGCAGCTTGCATTGACGTTGTCAATAACAGCCGAAGAGATGTGGGCAAGTCATGTGACCCGCAGGCAGGCTCCTGACAGTTGCTGATCGTAAAAACGAGTGTAAAGTGGGTACTGATTTTCTTTCTTGGTTGTTCACTTAGCCGCTTTTATATCTTAGATGTTCGTCTAGAAGGAGAAGACGGTTAAGAGGAATGCATCCAGCTTAGATAAAGAAAGGATGCGGTTAGTGCGCATGACCGGAAGAGATATTACGAGCACGATAACATTGCAACTTCGTGGGCAGGTGTGTTTTGTGTACAGTGAGTGCGTTCACATAGAGGTGCTGAGAGATTGTGGAACCCTCTGTCGTCAACATGAGGATGCTTCTCCTCATGTTTTGAGCAATTAATGCATTCAGCTGACCAGGATAATTACTTATCAGGATATTCAATTTGCACTTCCGGTCACATATTCTGATTTACGTATATGTCCCTTCCAAAGTGAGCCAGTTTACCTTCTATGGCCGGAATGATGGGAAGTTCAGAACACGTTACTTCTCTCCTGTGTCAGAATTGAATTGTTGAGTACCAAATTAATGTCGGTGAGATATTAAGAACGTTTTTGGCTTCCACGAACCATGGTGCATCCAGAGAGCGCCAGGTGAGTTTAGCAATGTTTCAGTAATATCGCGACCCGAAACACTTGAAATGGGCTTATCGGTTTGAACCTATGGGGAATCGAACCCAACTGCCACCACCTTGTATCTAAAAGCTTATCGCCTATTTGTTTTTTGTTTGATTCCCTTGACTATCGTTTTTTTCTCATGCTTGGGGTTGTTGTTGTATCCGCAACGTATTCCAGCTGTATGGAATCGTACTGTAAATAGTCGAGTCTGGACTAGACAAACCAGTCATCAATAATAACTATCACACTTGCATATTTGTTGCTGTTCTGTAATAAACGATAAATGAAATAAACATAATATTTTAGTGAGCAAAGTCGGGGTTTTCAGAGCTAACTATGTGTTTTAATCAAACACGTTAAGGTTGCGAGATATGATGCTGTGCCGTACACGTATGTCTACTACTGCATGTTACAACTTAGCCCTGTGGACATGGTGTCTAACACGTCGCGGGAAGGACATGCTTCTAATCTGAGGATTATAACATGTATTTAGAGATGAAATGCTAGGTTTATCTGTAAATAAAAGTCGGTATTTCACTCTTATATCTTCTTTGTTCACATTAGTGAGATAATATGTCTTGACGAACAACTTTCAATCTGACGGAGTAACATTCTGTTGGTCGAAGCAAGACATGTAGTATCATTGACATTCATGAATACATAGTGTATAGAAAATTCCTGAAAACATATCACCATCGTCAATTGACTGGAAGACATATTTAGAAAACTTGAACATCTTAACATTCGAATGCACAGCGGTGGAATCATGAAGTGTTAGATTCCTGGAAAGGATCGAGTATGTCATAAGCAGCTGAGTCATCAAGATATCAAAGCTGTTGGGACCGGTTTCCTCCTTCATGCAGGTTCCTGATGGTTGTATTAATACTCGCGGGATATCCTAACCTTCCAGAAGAGATGGTGCAGACTTGTGGTTTAAAAAGCGTTTGCTAGTCACAACGATGCTCCAGAAGGATACAATGTCCAAAGTCGATTACCGGATTAGTGTTAACACGGCGTAAAACCGCACTCACCCACTCCTAGCTTTCACGCGGAGTTGTTGGTCTGGCAACGAACAAAAGTTTTAGACTGACGTTTGAGTGTTGGGGTGACGATCTTACTTCCTTGGTAATAAACTAGTATGGTAATTCCAGATACCATCTATCGGATCGGAGTAAACGGCATGACGTTAATTGCTATGCTGAGTTTAAGACTTGTCGTTTGTTAATCACTGTTTGGAGAGCTACCTGACCCTTGGCTTCGAGTGCAATATACATGTCGTCTTTCGCTTCATTTAATTTAGTGTTTGATTGCGTTTTGTCACCTAAATCTCGCTCAAATACACCCGTTATAAAGACCCAGTGTAACCGCTACAGGGGGCGAGGATACCCCTTGCTGAGAGACCCAGTCGACTATTTGATTACCGACTGTGTGTTAGTTTCTACCCTGGCGCAGAGCTCTCTCTAAAAGCCTCTCACCTTCGGGTCGCAGGCATTGAGATAGATATTGTAGATGTCGCTCTTGAGAAGAACCCATGGAATCGGATCTACGGGGTCAGTGACCACGCCCCCTAGCGGTGATAAATCATGGCGGTAGGTCGTGGCCATCAAAGGAAGCCCTTTTAACACACATCGTAAACTCCCATATATCAGAAAACAAATGGTCGTTTCTGCCCGTCTGTTTTAGTATTCTGGTGTGTATCAGAAGGGTCTGGTGGTTTTCAAAGGCAATGAAATATGAAGTAGTGTGCTGCACTCTGTTGGCTTTTTGATCTGGTAGTTGGTTGAAAGATAACACTCGCAGCTTACAACAGATCGGCATTGGCGTGGTGAAACCGTAGGCCGCCACCTAGCCATGCAATGAGGCTTGTTTAGATTGCACCGGTTCTCCAACTGGTAGTGTGCTATGCCTTCCCCACTGACAGAGCCGGGCTTTGTATGTTTGGTTTGTCATCACATATGTAAACACGAGCACTTTGATGTTGTTCACGTGGTTCCCAGACTATGCCAGAGCTTCCCGTTAACAGTAGCATTATATGATGCTGCATGCTCCCTTGCTCTACACGACATGCAACACGCACTCTGCCTTGCCGGATTCATCCTGGTAATTTTAACCAAAGGCATTCCCAAATATTCTACATAAAACTAACACCAAATTCTTGTACAAATACACCTTGTTTTGAGATTTGTATCAGAGGAAACCCAGGCTGTGGCAGGAGTTTTTTCATATTTCCCAAGAGGGAAAGAAATCATCACAATTATTTACACAACGCTCCCTGTGTCATAGTAAACGGTTTGTAGTACTTAAATAATAATCAGTGATATTTAGACTGGTTATGGCTGCTGGATTGAGATTCTTTATCAGTTCTAAATATGACCTTCAAAAGTTGAGATTATGTTGTGTGAACTCATCAAGACGTGAGACCTAAACAGGTCTACTAGATGACAAGACAGATCGGAATGACTTGATGGAGTAGCCTGGGTCAACGTCCATTTCTTGGTGATTGAAATGTGGAATGTGTTTTCAATTTTTGAACAATTTTCTTAATTACAAAAAAAGACATAACGTAGTGTGCTTCCTATTTAGAAAAAAATTGTCTCTAAGATAAGACAGAGTCTCGTCTCCTGTAAGCATTCCAAGGTTAATGAACACAGACTCGACTTCCTGCTCTATTCTCTAAATGCCTCGGCTCGGTGTTAAAAGGTACATGCACCTTACAGACACAAAAGACTTCTTTATATATATGGTGCTATGTTATACCATGTACACTAGGGGTTGCCTAGTGGTAAATGCGTTCGCTCGTCACGCTGAAGACCCAGGTTCGATTCCCCACATGGGTACAATGTGTGAAACCCATTTCTGGTGTCCCCCGCCGTGATATTGCTGGAATATTGCTTAAAACGGTGTAAAATTAAATTCACTCACACATATATATATAACTTTGATAGATAGTTATATATATATATAACCTTGATAGAAATAAATAGCTCCACTTCAGTTGAAAAGAAGAGGACATTTAGTATACCAGCATTTGTTTTTTTAAACTTCTCATTACAGAAAGTGGCAAGGAAAACATAATGGTTCAGGGGCTGGAGGGCGAGAAAGGTCTTTATTGGTTTAATCTCTCTCACAATCCCTGAAGTATATTATCCCCTCCTCCGCCCACCCTTACTGAGTATTGAAGCAAGTCTAGATTTTCTCATTTTGTTTCGAATTTCATTTTGATATAGTTCAAGAGACTAAGCCTTGGTCTGGTTGTAATGCCCCGTAAAGATACCCCAAGGTTAATTAGACTCACCGGGGTAATGTATCGTATGAGTGAGTGAGTGAGTGAGTGAGTGAGTGAGTGATTTGGGTTCGTATAGCAGTATCCTGCTTTGCACTAAGAACATTGTTGAGCTGAGGCAGATTTCCAAAAGAGGATCTAATGAAATACTGACACGAGATAAGAAAGTTAAATCTTTCGATTGAATACCTGGTATTATAAAACGAAATAAATAATTCTTCACAGAGATCGAAACAAGAAACAAGAGATCGACTCTGAAGATTCGAGGGTGGAAATCAAAATTGCAGTTGATGTTAATTATGTACTGTGCTAGTATAGATTTAAAACCGTTTGTGAATTACGCATGGTGTAACATAGATAAGATAAGATATTTATTACATAGCATTCCAGGAAGAAACAGTGGCAATATTCTATAAACTACAAATATAAACACAGCAGGTACAAGAAATATATGGCGACATACATTATTCGATCACGTCCTTGTATGACGCCATTGTAAATGACAAAACATCATGTCCATATTTGGTATGACAGATCCAATTACGATCTCATCCCCACCCTCCCACAACCACTGCCTCCACCCCCAGGACATATTTCTCTCAAGGAGGACATGGTGCGATGCCCAATGGCGTCGCGAGCTTATTTGGTTACATTTCCTATCAAGCCAGACAACATAAATAATTGTAAGCAACGTCATAAAAGCTTTAGTCGAGAGGGGGTCTCCGTAAACGTCGACGTTGAGGCATGTGATGGAGGTCCCGGATCAATTGAAATGCCCCATTATGGAGAGAAAGGCAATAAAATTCTTGCCTTGTTGGGTTTTTATTTTTCCTTTGTCCACATCTGTAAGGAATGTTGTTAGATGTTCGGCTGGCGGCTGTAGCCTGATGAATTGTTTACTTTCCCATTCTGAATAAAAAAACCTGGGCTGGGTAATAGTGTGTGTTGGAAAACTGGGAATTAGTTGGAGTCCAAAGAAAACTCTACGAATAATGGTAGAAAGGCGTAGGGTAACAACATCTTTATTGTTTGTCCTGACATTTTTAACTTTGATTCACCGACTGAAGGAGGCAAATAACCCTTAAACCGGGTTAGAAATAATAAACAGGCTGTAATGCATTACGATTCATTTCTTCCCCTTACGGAGACATGTACATGTCAGTCAAGGTCATGACGCATGACTAGCGCCTCTGGCAGCTGTGTCGGAACAAACACTGTTTGTGTGTAACGCAGATCACTTCTTGAATATTTCACAAATTAAATTACATATGAAATTATGTCGGTGGTGTCCGTTACAGTCGCGGGTCCACGTCCTTGTAATAACGGCACGGAATTCTAGTTCTTGGTTGTTTGTCTTAATCGGTGTTTTGGCCGTCACTTACGTCGTTGGAAGTGAATAATATACTCTTGAAATGCATATAAATCGTCTGAAGTAAAACTATGTAAGAAGAAACAATTAAATAGGAATCAGATTTCGATGCTAATGAATATGTATTCTCAGGTGAATGATCATGGATAGATGAGTATCCACAGAGATGGGCTATCTAACAATGCCAACTTGGTATACAGGACGAGACTTGATTCTGTGCACATGATGGCTCCGATGTCTTTGGGGAAATCATGTTTCATATGACATTACTGTATAAATCAACGGAAGAAGAAAACGTCATATCGAAATACATATGTTGCCTTGTGCTGTCGGCTAGACAGAAGTGTATTTTTCTCGGGATGAACATTTCCGTGTGAAGATTAACCCATTTAATGCGAAATACGTATTGTCTAACTCCCCACTACCGTTAGAAAGGTGACGTTACTTTCAATGAAATCAATGAACCTCAGTTGGGCGTGGCAGATCCGGTCTGGGGCGCAACGTCACGGAAACAGGCGGAATGACTCGACAAGACGCTAAACACGCCCTCCTCCATATTACAATGATTGATTGAGACACTTTTTGTCATATTTACAATTCATTTCACCCAACACATTTTAAAAACATATTTCATCTAAAACAGTAATACACATTAAGAAATTGGATGTAAACAGGAGTATTATGGATAACACATTTTTATTTTTCCTCACACAACGTTGTGGGACTATAAAGTGATTGCCTCTCTCTTAGATGCAATCTGGTAATACAACACGTGCACGTGTTATTGACTTTTCATGGTCATTAATGCCGGTCCCTTATAGGTTCCGTGATTAAATCACACCGCAGGTGAAGTCAGGCATATTGTTATGTACAAAGAGAAGAATATTGGTTTGTAAATCATCACTGCTTCAGGAATGTCTGCATTCAGCAATATGCCAGTTATATGGCGGCGGTCTGTAAATAATCGGGTCTGGACCAGAAAATCCAGTGATCAGCAGCATGAGTATTGGTCTACGCAAATGGGATACGATGACGTGTAAACCAAGTCAGCGAGTCTGACCATCCGATTCCGTTATTCGCCCCTTACACCAGATCTTCACGGGTCTTGGATGAATGAATAAACCGCTGCCATTTGACGTGCCATTATATTCTCATGTTGGCGTGTGATGGATTGAAGCGTCGTTTCACTTGCTGATATGGAAAAGACGCGACGATGACGAACTTACCTGTCATCGCAGCGTTGATGCTGAGAGGTGGGATGCAGAGAGGAAGGAATCCGTGGACAGAGATGACATGTTCTCATTAATCACACGGCAAGGCTTGCAGCTAATACACCTGAGTTGAGTTTACAGCTGTAATCAGGGAGACAATTACAAGACAAACAAAGAAGATAATATAACTCTACTTAAATCCCTTTGACAGTCGTCACCATAAATTCATGACCCCTTCAACCAGGCCTGTGTTGAAGAGGCGCTACGGTTAGCGCTCAGGTAGGCACGTGACAGGTGCTATTGTGCTTCACAACTGTCACTCGCAACAGTAATGTTCTCATATCTCACGCAAACTCACATTATTAATGCGGTAATTTCTTCCTTTGTTACTCAAAGATTTATTTCGCAATGTGTAATTTATATGTCCCTTTGTGAAACGAGGCGACATGACGCTAAACCCCATCTTTTATTCATGGAACGTGTAGACAACTTAGCTTAATTCAATTAGAAATAGAATATGTGTTGAATGGCTTCTGATAACAGGGGAGTGAAATATTATCCCTGGTTATGTAATCAATACGTTTATAGATTTATCATTAATCTTAATGACATTGAGTGATCGGCCCTTTTGCCATTATCATTTTTCATTTAATAGAACCTTTTTCATACAAAATTTTCTGAACGAGCGATCGCAGAGTTAGACATAGTCATAGTGTGACGAGCTGTCCCCGAATCAATGGCCATCATCGCTTTTGACATTGTTAGGATAACAGTAACTAATGCTAGTGAGATTTACGAGGAGTAGAGGTTGCGGTGATCGATGTATATAATTGTCAATGGGAATGCAAAATCGTATGCATTTATATCAGACAGGATTTATTTCGTCGTCGAGTGCCACGTGTCACATTGCTATGTCAAAATGCTGGGGGGAAAGCGATTTCATTGATAATTAACATGGTATTGGTTACGTAATAAATGACTAGCAGTATTGTCTGGCATATAAATTTACATATATTATGGCAATGGAAAAAAGACAGGAGGCTAAACGTCCCCGAGTCAATTGCACGTGTAAGTAAAAAGAAACTTAGTATTTAAACAAATGGTTGTTGCCCCTTTGTGTGTGTGTGTGTGTTGTTTGTGTGTTATTTGTGTG
>VKKT01001361.1:163463-175617 GCA_008038995.1 Haliotis laevigata | reverse complement strand
CCCCGCCGTGATGTTGCTGGAATATTGCTAAAAGCGGGGTAAAACCAAACTCATCAGTCAGTCTAACATATGTAAGACGTGCTGTTGGATGCGCGTTATTGATAATGGGTGTTGAATATGTGATATTGACACGGTCATGGTTGTAGCATTCTCTGAAGTATTGTTTGATAAAAACTTAGTATGATTCAATTGGATAACAGTGGCATACCAACCGTGCACAAAATGACATATTATCAATCAATTTGTGTCAGTATGACATTTTTCAGATATATTCTATACTTATACCATTTTAACAGTAGGGGATATTGGATTTATAAGATTGATAAATGCAAACGATAAAGCCAAGGAGGAAACAGATGATGAAGAGAAGTTAAGGGAAATGGTGACAATKTATTCCATTCCTTTGGAAATGTTTCATCTGTATGGATATATATTACTTTTTCTCAAATGCATTGGCATTGGCTAGTGGTATGCTTGAAAACTGGAATATCTCCTAATTATTTTGAATGGTATATAAAAGATTTCTTTGTTTCTGTGAGATTATTTAATCAAGTTGTATAAACCCATCGCATATATACAATGCATTCTATCTTTACATCAGTTACAAATATTCTGCGACCATTTATGCGCGTGATGAACATATTGTCATTGATTATGCACATTAAACGTATAATGTTGTTCAAACTTTAAATGAAATTATTCAAGATTATGGATCTACAGAAGGCCACACGTGACATGCCAAAACTTGCCAGCGTCGCAAGCGCATTACGATGAAGGGCACGTGTCCATGGTGTCACCTGTCTGTCGGGCAACCATTATTGGTGTTTCCTGAAGCAGACGTGGCTGTCGTCTGCTCATGACAAGGTCTGTAATGGCCGCCTCTCTGTCCATCTCCAGGCGTCACGGCTCATGTCTTGTCACCTCACGCGACATGGTGACATGGCGGCTTGACGGAAAGCGGGACACATCAACCAGGCTTTCTTGTTCAACGATTACAGAGGCCTTGGATTGGAATAAATTAAATCTGAAGTTACTCTCTGGCGTTTTCAGTTTTCAGACATCTTTGAATGAAGATGGATGACACAGCATTGTGTCTGAATGGAAATTAATTATGTTAAAGGCGGACGTGTTTTGTTTCCCAAACACTGTTTGAAAAGCGCCTGGCCTCTAACTGTCTCCTCCACGCCATTTAGTGTGTTTCCCACAATACTGTTATTTCCTGTCAACTCTTCTTCCTGAAGATTAATAGTTGTTATCTCATTCAGTTGTGTCGTGCTGTGGTGTATTATGCTGGGGTCGATACAGGCCTTTTTAAATAGTGAATATACACTATAACTGTTTTATGTTCCTTCAGTCTCACTAGAATTTGGGGGTTACAGGCTTTCCAGAGTGGCATCCCTTTATTGCACTAGGATCCGCTGAGTGTTGCCTAGACTAATGCTTAGTCTCTGAATATATATAACTTTGAAAGAAACAAATAATATATTTTAAATTGAAATGGAGTCCCAGTATGATGGGATATTCAGAAACTGAGGAAATCTTCGTGAAAGGCTTTAGCATTGCAGAAAGGCTAGGTGGAAGTGAAAATAACGTGGTTCAGGGACTGTGAGACAGACTAGCAGTATGTCAACAACGTTTTCTATAATACTAACAATGCCATTTTGAATATTTTGTCAATAACGCTGTAGCCCAAGACATCACACTCACCCCGGTGATTTGTATTGATAAATATTGATTAGTTTTTTATACCATGGATTAATACACAGGGGATATGATATGATGAGGTGTAGTGTGACATGTCCGAGGCTCCTCAACTCTACATTTTACCTTTTGTCAAATCCCCAAGAGAGACACACGTTTGGTAATGTGGTAACATAGATGACTCTTCCATGTATATCAACTTGTGTTGCCTCGTATTCAGCCCGACTTAATTGTAGAGACAGTGTTCCTTTATTCCTTCTAAGTCTTCGACTAATATGAAAAGTCTCACTTTTATCGCCCCCGCGATGTACATGTTCAACCCAACTTACTATCGGTGCGGTGGGGTAGCCTAGTGGTTAAAGCGCTCGCTCGTCAAGCCAAAGGTCCGGGTTCGATTCCCCACATGGGTACAATGTGTGAAGCCCATTTTTTGGTGTCTCCCGCCGTGATATTGCTGGAATACTGGTAAAAGCGGCGTAAAACTAAACTCATTCATATTTGAGTTTCGATCTCGATTCGAACTCACTCCACTCAAGAAGTCATCTACAGGACACACACACAAGACGTCTTCTGAGTTACGTCCCCTTGTATCCCGAGCATTTCAGGAGTAAATCATCTTCTCCCCTGTCACAAGTTTCCGACATCTTCCATCACGCCACGTTGTATCAACTTCCATGTGTGCCATCAATGTAGCTGAACCCCTCCTCCGCCCTCCTAAAGGCCCCGGGGGAGGTGTCCCCCATAGATTGATTCCTCTCAAATACCATATTGTTATCACGCACACTGTTTTTTTCTTCAAATCCAATTAAACAAAAAATCGTTAACCTAATAGCTCGCTGTACAATCTGCTGGTAAAATAACGACTGATCACATAATAACGTAACAGATTTATCGCGACTCCAGTACCCGAGGGATGATTTATACTGATAGCTTGGACTAAAATGTCGCTTGTATACTTTACAATACATAAATACACTGCTTGTAAGAAGATAATATATCTGGCGCCAACTGCCAACTCAATATTCGAAAGCAGATAATTCGCGTGCAGCAATATACTGCCCAGCTTGACTTTGCTCGATGTGCTAAATCATAAACCTGATCGCTAAAAAACAGTCAACAAGCACTCCCTGCTTGCACGGGCTATAAGAGCAAAATGTGAGTATCGGCCAATGAGAGTTGAGCGGACATCTTGACTGAGCGTTCATCTGGGGAGACAAGTGGTCATAACAGGGCCGCTATGCCTTTAATCAACATTATCACTCGCGCTGCAGTGCAGCTTTGAAGCGTTTATTTCTGCCTGTCAACCCCATCAATCATTCGGCTGAAATATTACATGCAGTAATGCAAAAAAGCTATTTCTCGCGAGAAAAGCATCGCTGCGACAGTCCATTATGGTGATCTGCCAAGCAGGCTCATTAGCCGTCCCCGCCACAAAGCGGCTTCCGTTGCCATTTCAAGCATACATTTTGGTGGACAATTTTCCGAATTATTGGTGACAATAGTTTATCGTCGGAGCGAAAATCTACCCATTTCTGGCATATTAATAGTGACGTAATGAGCTCACAGCCGCGGCGTATAGAGTAATATATCAACGGAAACATTTTGGTTGAATGAATTATTGCATACAACTCATTTGACACTTCAGCTGATGGCAATTATAGGCAATGGCCATAACTCATACAGGGAGGTAGTGGTGCACAGCCAGAACACACTAGAAACATGGCGATTGATTGCCTTAAATTAATTGGAAATTAACTGAGAACGCGAATGTCAAGAATAACAGCGGCTTTGATGATATGGAAATGACAAAAGCTCATTTTAACTCCTCTACTGTGACTCGTGAATATGTGAATGCCAAAAAATGAGAGATTGAATAAAGATGGAAGTTTTGTAGGTCAGACTTGGGACATTGAATCCTTTTTTCATAAAAGACGGGATAATGAGACTAGAATTATCCACACTTGCTAAAGTAGATCTATTAGTGATCACAAACGGCTCCAAGCTCGCCGGATTCCATGTGGAAATGGTCTTCAATCGCTTTGAGAATTCTTAAGGTAATCTGTATCGATACGCCGTCGTGCACAGGTCAACTGGCTAAAAGAAATCCCCAGCCCTCGTTTTACGAAATCATGGCTGTTTTATGTTGCGTCTTTGTTTGCTCGCATAAAAAGAAGTGATTTGATTTGGACAGATTTGTGGACGATTTCACGGATGTTTGGAAGCGAAGAAAAGAAGGCGAGGATGATGTGTGCGACTTAGGGGAGTTGTAGATGCAAGTCTTAAGTGGCGCGCCGCATTAAGGTCTGATAGAATTCACTGAATCAGTTGAAACGTCGTATGATCGTATTATGTGTTCATATTTGTTACTCTAGTCATTAAGGCGTGACATATCTGACTGTGATTAATTTCAGGAACGATTTAATGTCATTGCAGAACATACTGTTTCCCGAACTTGACGGTCTTTGGTAGCTAGGCATTCAACAACTGATGACGTTTCCTTAATAATATTGCGAGTGTTCCGTGTTTTGACATTACCAGGCCATTGTAGAAGACGTGTAAAGAGCGGAATGAGCTGTTAAAATCCAGTATGTATATAATCCTTTCTATACTTAGTAAGACTTTTTAAATAAGAACAGACACCATTAACGATGAAATCCATGAAGTTTAAACCCCAAATGAAGATAAAACTGACGTAAATAGGACCCCCCTAAACTTTCTACACAAGCGATGCAGTCATCTATTCGCTGTTTTCCAACCACCAGCTATTCCTTTTGGTCAAAGTTTCTACACTGAGGTCGTTTCATACAGCAGTTTAATGTACATATACAAATCACAACGAGATTTGTAAATACAAACCTTTAGCAAGACAGACACTATGTCTGTGAATACAAATGCCTCGAGCAGCGTGGAAGAGAGAAAGATGCTGTAAAAGAACAGATTGATAGTGTTTATATACGCAGGTGTATACACGTCTAGATCAATTGATGAACATGATGAATACGTCTATCAACGGCGACAGTGTCTACAAAAGGCTTGATAATGTAGGCAACTGGCGTGAAGTCTTAAGAGATGAATTGCACTCAACTTGACAGCGTTCACTGACTCAGAACGCGGGAGAGTATTAGCAACCATGACCCGTACACTTCTCCTTTGTCGAGCACGTCTACACTTGAACGAGTCGAGTGCATTATTTACAGATCAAATGTCTCTTGGCAATTCACGAATCATATCAAATCATGAAATATTATAATATGATCACAACATTGTTATTCGAATCTTCAACGCATCATAAAAACTAGCATGTTCGTTGATGTAGAAGGTCGTTTTCAGTGAGAGTTTTGAACTTATCGTGGATCAAGGACGACAACACTGCATACGAGGTTTTAGGATAGACGATCCGAGGTGTCTTCCGCGTACATCTGAAACCGTATCTCTATCAATCTACTTACAGGGTGAGGGTCTACGCCAAATACTCGTCATGTTTCTGTCAAACTAAAAACTTAAAAGTGGACGACTTGAGAGATAAAATGACAGGATGATAGCTCGCGAAGGTATACTTATCTCGTCAAACTTTGTCGGTGAGTACAACCTGCGCCGTGCAATCAGTCTAGGAAAGCATATCAAAGCAGCACTTCATCGCCAGTACATGAGGGTGCGTTCATCGCCAGTACATGAGGGTGCGTTCATCGCGACAATAGAAATGGGCTCTTTATGTTCGTCAGCCAAACATAAGATTAACGAAAGGTTGTTTAAGATTCTTTCTTTATTATCCTTTAATATACACATATATTAAAGGATTTATATACACATATATGAAAGGATTTATATACACATATATTAAAGGATTTATATACACATATATCAAAGGATTTATATACACATATATTAAAGGATTATATACACATATATTAAAGGATTTATATACACATATATTAAAGGATTATATACACATATATTAAAGGATTTATATACACTTATATTAGAGGATTTATATACACATATATTAAAGGATTTATATACACATATATTAAAAGATTATATACACATATGTTAAAGGATTTATATACACATATATTAAAGGATTTATATACACTTATATTAAAGGATTTATATACACATATACTAAAGGATTTATATACACTTATATCAAAGGATATAACATTCTACTTGGCTTGATATATATATATATTAAGGTTATGGTTTGTCGTTTGTTAACGACTAAGAAGAAGAACGTTTATTGTATATTAAGAGTGAGTGAGTGAGTTTAGTTTAGTTTAACGCCGCTTTTAGCAATATTCCAGCAATATCATGGAGGGGACACCAGAAATGGGCCTCACACTTTGCACCCATGTGGAGAATCGAACCCGGGGTTTCGGCGTGACGAGCGAACGCTTTAATCACAAGGCTACCTCATCGCCATGTACATTAAGAGGTACAAAGCATAAGTATGATTAGTTATACAGAAAGTTGCAACACGATGCAACAAAAATATTATTTTAAGGTCCAAAGTGAGATACATGTCGTATTTGCATGTTAATGGTCACTGACGTTTCTCCCGATTTGCCATAAGACTGCATAGAGTGGAATAGCATTCGTAACAATTCGCCTCTTTCCGTGACCTACAAGAAGACTCGTACCCCTATCGTACGCCATTATTGCCAAGAATCGTGGTTAATCCAATCAAATCGCGCGTAGTAAGTTTAAACGCATTTTGAAGCATGAAAATGGCTTTAAACATAAGCTTTGAGCCAAAGGTTCAGAAACTTCAAACACTGAAACATATTTACAAAGGGAATGACTGTATTGCTGTTTTGCCCACGGAATATATGGTATTCTAGGAGCCATGTATGGAAATTCAGAGTTATCTTTCCCTAWACTATTTTCATCTCCATGCCCGTTTGCGCTTAGACAGGGCCCAGTCGTAAACATGGCCACGAGAGGGGTACGAGACGCCTTCCGGCTTGCTGGAATGACACGAGTAGTTACGAATGAGTGGAATAGAATAACATAGACTTGGATGTACTTACATCCTTACAGGACAAAGTACAGTACGTGTGATATACACTTGTCACTATGACACGTAATGTAGTGACACATAGACGAGGGTACATAATCCGTTCCTGCCATTACGCTGTAGATGTACACGATGCAGTTACGTGTTGTATTTTCTACATTGTCGGTTTTTGATTGCATAACTATACCGATGATGTTCAAATAAAAGTATGTGGTATATAGCATATGAAAAAAAATAGCAGAAGACGGATTATGATGTTTTAGATATATTACTCTGAAATTATACATCGTCTTCTTAGCTATTTGTCGTCGTGTGGACAAGTCAGTGTCTGGGTTCCTGGTCTCTTTGTGTTTCCCCAAATGCTTGATTTGACAAATATTCGAAACAATGTCATATATTCATATATAAATGAACTAACGAAATAACAAACCTTATCCTATTTATTACTATAGGGCAATGCCCTATTTATGTTGCAGTTAAGGTATGGTTTGAAAAAGGCTTGTCGATTATGAAATCAGAACACAGGATGGATACATTCACCATAGCAAACTGAAAAAATAAAGCAAAACATAAGGCAAAAAAAGAGAAGAAGAAAAAAACCCAAGCTAAATGGGGGGAAAGCTGAAACATCCCTCTTTTTAAAAGTTAAATTTCCATCACAGAAACGATATAACAATTAGAAGACTGCGTTATGATAACCAGTAATTATTCCCCTTCAGGGCCCGAGGCTGGTTCCTCCTAAGAACGGGAACAAAGAAACGCGTGTTTCTAACCATATGCTAATGTAATGATGTGTTTTGCGATCTGTTCGCCCAACAGCCGGCCGCAGCAGCACATCATCGTCACAGTCAAAGTGGCATTCATCATACAACAAATATATTAAAGTCAACTTTGAAAGAACGTACACACCGGCTGCCCCAAACACAGAGGCAAATGTGTTTCGCTGACAGAGGTAATGTTGCAAAGATTAATTAGGTAATAAGCTGCAAATTCCCTTTAGCTTTTTCGAAAACATATTTTCTGGAGTGAAACACACTCTGCAGAACTCATTTGATCCATGTTAATAGTGCTGTCAGCGCCATCCAAGGTCTCTTTCAGTCCTTAGTAATTTGTGCTTCGCTAAGTCGTTGCCATGTCCTACCGGCTATGATGGATGTGTCGTTGTTCATGGGGTCGACGAGGCATCTGCGACAACGAGAGGCACTGCTCAGTCGACAAAGACGTTGAGCCTGTAATCCTTGACCTAAACAACTCACTCATATCGCCACCTTGACAGTGGCCTATCAAAGGGAGCTAACCGCAATACGGTATGTGTCATATTAGCATCGCGACCTGACAGAAGTTTGAAGAAAAGTTTTGGTAGGCCGATTAGATGTTACAGAAAGTAAACGAACAGGGGAGATAACTGCTGCTGGTGTGAATAAGCAGCCGTCATAAAGTGTCGTGCAATCGTGAAAGTTGGACGAAAGACCATCACCTGTCAGGCTCACCGTTCATTATCCGACATTAGGCGCTGAGGTATACAAAACTGATGACTAGAGCAGACGATCTTTCGACACCAAGGATAATGGCTGAGCAGCCTGCCCCACGGCCTGTTCGCCCCGTCTCATCATTTTGCCGACACCAGTGGTCGTTAGTTTGACAGGGCAATTTTAGGTTGCTGGGGAGCGCGATATTGTAGCGTGCACACCGCTTCTTCCACAGAGTCTAATATGTTTCGGCAGAAAATTGCTTGACCTCTGGCCACAATGCTTCATAATTCTCTCCCCTTGCGAAGAACTCTTCAATCTATTTCCAAGAGGTCATCGCTCCATGTGACGTGCTGCGTGATCATGCTATGTCTCCAAGGCCCTGGCACCAGGGCAGCGATTGCCCTCAGTATTAATGTCCCCACCAGACCTCATATGCATATGGCTAATCTTCGCGGGTGAAAGATGCGAATCTAAAACTGATGCATCAAAACAATGGCTTTTCTATGCAAGACTCATCTTCATTTGCATACAGTTGGCATAAATAAACGGACGCAGTCAGATCCCATCATGAGTTAAATCGTTGGTTGTTTAGACTTGAAATTCCTTCGATTAAAGGTATTACTATGCCACAAGATATTGCGGTTCTCCGCGATGAAAAGATGGGACTAGGTCAGTGACGTCACCCGTCATCCCCCCTCCCCCTTCCCACCGTAAACACGTCGCTCAGGACAGAAGAAGCTTATATAACATCCATATTACTACTCAATAATTGTCATATAGACATTTACAAGTATGTATAGTTACATGTATTATGCATTGGAAATAATTTGATTTTGTACTGCTTTTATTTTATTTGTGCAATTGGTATTTTAACGAATTGTGTGTCTCGTAGGCCAACTGGCCGGACATTGTAATGTACCAATATTTATCATGTTTGTAACTGTTCACTTGTACATTTTTACAATGTGTGACACATTAATAAAAAAAAATTCTTCTTTTTCTTCTTAATACAACTGGGGCAGAGTTCAAACATTGCAATAATAATTTGGCACATATAATAGTTTGACATGTCAACATTGTCAAACAGTAGACACACACTCCTCCAGATAAGAACAGACCGGCTTCAGTTACAGGAATAACTAGCTTCCAGAGATTTATTGTATTCAATACACGTCAGAAGTGCGTATGGATGCGTATATTGGAAATGTTTTTATCAAAGGTCAGAAATCTCCGAGCAAATCGAATTATGTTTGATGCAATACGTTTCAGTTGCAAGTGTCAGACTTCACTCTATCTCCACCGAACCCCTGGCATATTGCGGGTTGTGCAGTATGTGTATCATGTTAATACAAGGTAATTGAATTGTGTGTCTGACATGCGGCTCTTCAGTGTTCACTTCGAGTAACGCTAAACGTGCCGTAAATCGTTTCAGCAAGATAAGACGGAATGAGATGTATTTATGGCTGTACTTCAGTTGCAGACAGGTAGCATTACAGACAACATATTGATGGTAATAAACACAGGATGCAACACTAACCGACACTAACTATGACAAGATTTTATTATCTAAATTACTGTCAAATATGTATGTATGTATGTATGTATGTATGTATGTATGTAATGGATGGATGGATAGATGGATGTCTGTCTGTACGTCTGTCTGTCCGTCAAATGGATTTTTTTTCTCTACTAGATAGGTTGATTAAATGGTCCTTTCTCAGAAAGACGGATCGATTAAAAGGGTCCTTCCCCAGGTGGAGTTATTGATTAAAATGCTCTTTTCTCAGGTATTTAGATCGATTAACAAGTTTCTTTCTCAACTATATAGATCGATAAAAATGCTTCTTTCTCGTGTGTAGAGATCAAATAAAACGTTCCTTTCTCAATTATATTGATCGATTTAAATGCTCCTTTCTCAAAACTGTAGAGATCGAATCGAATGATCCTTTCTCAGTTATATTGATCTACTAGTATTTAAATGCTTCTTTCTAGATTCGTAGACAGATTAACATAATAGATTGGTTGTTTAAGGCGCTCCTTTTATCAATTAGATACATCTATTAAAATGCTTTTGTTTTCAGCTATATAGGTCGATTATAATGCCCCTTTGTCAGCTGGATAAATCGATCAAAATGCTACTTTCTTCTCTACAGTGACTGACTAAAATATTCCTTTCTCAACTAGTTATATGGATTTAAATGCTGCAGTCTCAAATAGATTGATCGTTTAAGATGTTCCTTTCTTACCTAGATAGATCGATTAAAATGTGTCTTTCTCTCCTACATGGATAGATTTTGGTACTTCTTTGTCAATTATATTTATCGATTAAAATAAGTCTTTCTCAACAACATATATCTATTTCTTCCTCTACTAGATAGATCGATTAAAACGCTCCTTTCTCAAATAGATCGATCGCTTAAGATGATCCCTTCTCAACTAGATACATAAAAAACGGTACAATGATGACCATGTTTCTTTCTCACCTAGATGGATTGATGAAGTGGCTTCAAACTTATGGTTCACATTACCAGGTATGTGATATGCTTCAGTCAGTTCCATATATGTGGAATGGTTCATATACCTATCACATACAATTAGAATTTGTTGTCAGTGCTCGAGCAAGAATATTCGATTTGCCATAACTGCTACTCGTTCGCTATAACTGACTTCGTAAATGTGTAGGTACAGGTCGATATGAAGTAAGCAATACAAACGTATACAGTAAACAAACAGCGCATGTCTTTTTAGGCCAGCGTCATGACTCATATCCTTAAATTTCTTTCCCCGAAAGCGTTATTTTCAGTCCCACGTGACAAAAACAGGAGAAAAGGTTTTATTGAATAAACGCACACATTTTAAAGGAATGTTTTCACATACCAAGTTTTAGCCAACGTCAACGTGCATGTGTGTGTGCACGTGTGTGTTCGTGTGCTTAAAGTACCACCAGTGTGTATATCAAATAAATAAACAATCCACATCTCCATCCTCCGTAAGCAGATTGCTAGGAGACTGCAAACTGACGCCCGTCATTTGGCTGGGAGATTCATCTATTTACATGGTAAGTTACTCGGCATTTGATGTGACAGCTCACGTAATGGATTTATCTCTTTGTTTTGACATGTGTCATAGAAGCTAGCTATCATATGATATTCAGCATTAATTCTAATCTGGTCTGCGTGGTAACCGAATCTCAGATCCCTCATTGTCTGTGTTAGAAGGGACTTGGAGACAGCCATGAGTTGACGAGGGTAATTAGTACTTACATGTGGCATTAGAACGCTTGTCTGTCTTCTATCAGCTGATTGACACCTGGCCGCCGAAGGAGACGGCGCTGTGCGGAGTTTACGTTGACAGTGCGAGGAGTTCTGTAGCTGGTGGCTGGTTCTTCACACAGTCTTCTATTTTAAAGTTGTAATGACCACCAAAGAGAACAAGACAGGGAATGTCCCCTATATATTGATATACCGGATCTATGCTTGTCATATATCAATAAACACGATGGGTTTCGAAATTTCCCAAGCATGTGATAAAGAGTTCAAAGAAATGAAGATGATCGGATGTAATTGCTCGGGGGAATTTATGTAAGAGCATTAGAAGTGTCGGCAGCGATAAAAGAAGCATACAAGAAACACCACAGAAACAGCATTTATGCTGCTAAAACACCAGCTGCTACCGATAGGATACCCTTTGTCATCAACTAAACACGTCAATGATGTTTGGGGTATTCCTACGCCAATTCCGGAAGCTTTACTGGTGAAGCTGAAGGCACGGGTGGCCTAACTGCCTAAGGAACATGTCTGTCCAGAGTTACGTCCCTTATGTGAGACAGAATCCAATGATCGTGAGTTCGTTATGTTTCCTGAGTAGTCGTGGAACATATGACAGCGTCCTGCAATCTCTCTTGCAACAGTTGTGACTGTGTGTCACTAACAGGCATATCCTGAACAGTTGTGACTGTGTGTCACTA